>LKNJ01000303.1:179827-193431 GCA_002120245.1 Maccullochella peelii
CCCCCCCCCCCCTTTTAAAGACATAATCCTACTTCTCAGTGACGAAACCCAATTCTTCATTCGTTCACTCACCTGCTGTGCGGTCCAAGTGACAGTAATCTGGTGAGTTCTCGACGTACACCAACTCATTCTTGGTGCTTCCCTTGAAGTCCTTGTTGGCCACCATGAAGCCCGTCCCGTCCTGGTTCATGGTCACTTCGGTGGCTGTGTTGTACTTCTTGCGAAGGTAGTCTCCAGTTCGCCTAAAGTCAGACATCGCCAGCCAGCAGGTTCTCAGAGAACAGGAGCCACTGACCCCGTGACACTTGCACTCCAGCTTCATAAAGCGCTTCACTGCCTAGAGCAGAGATCAAAGGTGACAGGATGTTAAGCCTACGATGTTGCCCATGGCATGAGGTGTAATCAGCCCTGTTAGCACAACTGGCAGCTAAATATTCTTCACTCTCAACCAACACAAATATACTGTGTGTACGGCAGTTATATACTCTAACTCCAGCTGCGGAAAGCCCAGGAAAAAGCTAGTAAAATAGAGTGCTAATTCCAAGTTCAAAACTCAAGTTCTATAAAGTTTGATTTGCAAGCTAGCCTACTGTACAATAGTCTAAAACAAACTGAAGTATTAAAGGGACTGTTAAAGCGATGCTTGATAGAAACTGTACAGAAAAAAACACAGTATATTCTGTTTTATCGCCCAAGCCTACTTGAAATAAAATATTCTGTTAAATGAAATCAGTAAATAATTGAATGTCGTTCTAATATAAGAAGGTAAAATAATTGTGGTAAAATGTGTTCTTGTCTCTCATAGTCTCTTACAGTAGGACGCAGGCTTTACACGTCTACAAATAAGTCTCTCAACTGCAACACGGAGTGATACAGAAACTCAGGTATTAACATTAAAGCTGCTGCTCACCATCCGACCGCACCGGTTGTTATGTAGGTTCATCAGCGCACGAGCATCTTTCACCATCCTCTCTCGAGCATCTACGAAGGCCTTGGCAAATTTTATGCCGTAGTTGATGTTGTCGCTGCATCCACCCCAGTCGAAATTGCCCCTGTCGTCGCTGGCTCGCCCTCTCTTATCGCTGTCGCAGTTGCAGATCTTTAGCTCCCCCTGACTGCAGGCCCTGGTAATGGCGTAGACCACTCCTGCTGAAGAGATGGCGTACACAAACGCTGCCTCCCGGCTGCCTGGGAAAGAGGAAAGAGAGGTGTTGCAATGAAATCCTTGAATAAATAATGTATTATTGTCAATGGAAAATTGATTTTAATGCTACTTTTATTTGATAAATGCTATGTTGTAAACGTTGTCAGAAACCACGCCACAACTGTTGCAGTTGCTTTCTTTGGTAAGATTCAAGCTGTTCTTTTAGCACCCAAGTTCACTGTGTTACTACTTAGTAAAGCAGCCTTTCTCCAGCATATTCCAGACAGCAGGAGCACAGAAATCAGTCCATGTATGGTGGATGGTCCAGACAGAGGTAGCAGCTATAACATCACAGTCCAGCCGACTCTCCTTTCACCTTTTTAATTTGCACAGATGGCAGCTTTCTCAGTCACTGGGCTGTGTTTTCATTTCAGACAAGAGATTTTGAGGGTTATTTGGTCTGGCTTTCCCACCCACCTCCCGTCCTCATTCCTGCTCACGCAATGAAGCAGAACACAGGCGATATGTCAGGGAGTAAAGCTTTGTCTGGCTGCCAGAAACATCTACCCAAATATTTACATCTCCTATTACTGTTTATACATCACCAGTGTGGTGATCTGCTACTTGTTTTCGGAGAACATCCACTTTCCCAATCTTCCCTCATTCCGAAGAAGGTTAAAAAAAAAAAACACACTTTCCCTTTCTGTTTGTCTTCTAGGACAACGTTGATTTAATAAGACACCTATTAATTCTCTGCTTATCTGGTAACAGCGGAGACATTTACGAGGATGATTAACTCGAGTGTCTCTGACATAAACAACCACTGTCACGCACATACAAAGAACCACACAGATAGAAATCCCAGTCACACACGAGCAGACTCACTTCGCAGCATCACTCTGCCAAACACCGTGTGGTCCCGGTCCAGCGTGCTGCAGTTCCAGCGGTGGTGTCTGAACTGGTGTTGGCACTCTTTGATCCACTCTTTGGCTCCCTCACCAATGGACTGCATCAGGTCCGGGTGCCGCTGGCACAGCTGCCGCTGCTTGTTCACCAGGCCGGGAATGTTGTCACAGATCACCCGAGCACCCAGCGCTCCAATGTACCTGCAGACACAGATCCAACACAGTATTAATAATGATACGTTAAAGGAGCACTCCAGCAATTTTACACATACAGTTTACTCATTGAGTGGGACAACCGCTTAGCCCGTGTATTGTCTTCTGTGGCTCTGGAGGTGCTTTGCCAAGTCTGACAAAGTTACCCTTGATTATGTCATAAGGATGTCATCAGGGTTATCTCAGCTTGGTCTTATGCAGCATTCACTCAATGTTGGCAGAATGGAAACAATGGGGAAAACCTCCTGTAATTCTGATTTGGGAGTGTTCACGCATTATTCCAAGATAGAAACTTTTTATTCAGACAAATAAATAGCCTAAATTGGCTACTTCAGCGGAGTTATGTATTTGTAGTGTAGTGTCCAGATACAAAAATGTGTACCTCATTTTAGCTGAATCAATTGTATTAGTGCTAATATTCGATTTTTATATAAGTATAACTCTCAGGGATGATGGTTTTGCAGCCATTTTGCCCAGGGTTGTTGAATTTTTTTGTACGTATTGTACCTTTCAGAAATTCCTGATATCTCAAACTTAGAATTACAAGTCAGATGTTGACATGAACTTGGCTGCTTGTAATTACAGTCTGAACGGTATTACATGAACGCAGCAATAAAGACTACAAAGTTATAACGGAAAGTCTGTCACAAACTTGGGGTGTTTCCCAGGCAGGGAGGGTCTGGAGTTGCATTATGGGTAATGTAGATCCAGCATTTTTGGAGCTTGATGCGAGGAGTGGTATAAATCTTCTCATCCAACTCTTGGCAAGAAAGCGAATAAACGAAAATATTTCCCAAAATGTAGAAATTTTCCTTTTTAAAACTAGATTATTGATTGGATTCCTACTGATGTGCTTAATTTTCTTCGCATCCATACCCCGTGTCTACTTGAGACTCAGATATTCAGGATGTGGAAGAGATTATAAAATTCCTCACGTTCAGTGAAAAGCACCTCTTTCCCTGTGACAGGCCTTTGCCTCCTGCTCTATTCAGACATAATCCCTTACTTTGTAGCAACTCTTAAAAGGGCGGATCACATGCTGGTGGTATTGTGACACTGGGGGGCCTCTTATCAACAGGACATAAGGACCGTCATCTACAGTGCAAGTGGCCGCTCAGGCCTTTCCCTCCCTGCCTCACACATCAACCATATGCAGGCGCAGCCCCCCCACCCACTCCCCTCACTCCCTCTCTTTCTAAGCCTGCACGCTCCACTCTCCATCCGGATATCATTATAGTCCCTAATCGCAGCCACATTTGTGTCGCCTGGCCACCGAGACAGACACGGACGCAGCAGGCAGTTTCCACTCCCGTTATGGCTGCCCCAGTCTTGTTCTATCTGCGACTATCTGCCTGAGCGGTAAAGCAGAGCAGAAGCACTACTTGTGTTTGTGTGTTGTACATACCGGCTGTGCCAAAAGACTCCTGACTGTCTCCAAGAGGACACACACACACATAGAGGGGGTGGGTGGGGGGGCAAGACACATGGGGCTCATCTAAATTATCGCAATGGTTAAAAATAGGCCCTAACAATACAAACCAGGATTAAATAAGTATTAATCATCTGGACGCAAAGCTTCCAAGCCTCTCCTGCTCTCTCTTTCTTTTGACTTTCTCAGCGATTTAATCAGTTTTTCCATAATGTATTTGCATAAGACAGCAAAGGGATTACACACATTTTGGCTCTCTTGGGAAATTACCATTCATAACATTATTTACAAAAGGTGGATTTTTGATTTAAATCCATCTGTAAAACAGTTGTGGGGTGCAGGGCCTTAATTCGAACATAAAAGAAGAGAACTGCTTCACTGTGGTTAGTTAAATATAAAGTACACATCAAATACAATTTCTCTAAGTGTGACCTGACACATGAGAACGACTATTTCAGGTAGGTGGGGGGGGGGGGGGGAATTTAAAACCTCAAGAGAAATCATCAAGGGGCATTTATTCATGCACCAGCGCCTGCACCTGCCACTTACTCTGGGCAAGATGGATGGATAGGGGAGATCCCCTCCCCCCCAACGCCATTAATCTTCATAAACACATGACACACACACATCTCAGTTTGCATTGATGGTTTAAAAAAAAAAAATAACATCAGCACAAAAATTCCCATGCAGAGGTGAACTAAGATGAAAGTGTTCCATGTTTGTCTTTTTTTAAAAATGTTTTAGACATTTTACAAGTATGGACATAAATCAACAGAATAAATTCATCAAGATGAAAGTTTTAGGTAATGTTTGTCAAATAAGCAGAAGAAAGTAGAATTTTCTACCTTTTAGACCTGACAGAGAAAAATAGTAAATGAGTAAACTTAAGTGTAAAATGTAGGTTTAATTTTAGTTTTAGTCATGTTTGCATCAGAACTTTTTTCCTATCTGTAATTTCGCTATTAGTTTTACAGATGTTTATCTAATTGACTAATAAATGATTGTAATTCAAACTGATCTAAATATCAGCAAATGCACTTCAAAGATCTCACTCACCACCACGATGAATCCACTCTCGGTGTGAAAATGAGCAGGAGCAAAATAGAAATGAAGTATATTTTAGAGATGGGTTTGGAGGGATGATGGCTTTTTGTCCCATTTCTGATCCCCATAGCCCTTCTGCTGCCTGATAAACTCCGAGATTTCATCAGACAAAACATGTTTCTTCCTCTCATGTGTTGGAAAAAGCTGCACAATCAGGTGTGAAAGTCCTTGACGATTGTCTGCAGTCCATCATTGGGGAACTAAAAGCACTTCAAATGGCGGAAAAGTGGTTTTAAACTCCATCAATTAACTGCTGCTAGTTTGATAATGCAGATTTCCTGTCCGTACATCCATAATCTTCACCTGCGTCAGAGATTGTCGCCTAATTAATGAGTGAGCAGAATCTCGGATGTCTCTTTACAATTTCCCGCAGCTTTAGTGACACTGAATTCGATGCGCAACAGCTGAGGAGAAAAGGTGAATTATATACAAGACTGTTAAAGTACAAAATCAGATGCTGCAACACAGTAGCGAAAGTACTAGAAGTCGCTTAGATCAGATACGAGTCGAGTGGAAGAACTATTTCCGAGGATGGGACAGACATTGTGCGCACCTTTCCTCCTGTAGCCGGGAATGAAGATGCGCACCGAAACGCTCAGCGCTCAGTTGCTGTGCGTCAGCTGTCTGTGCCCCCCCCTCCCAGCCATCTCTCTCCCTCCACCCCCCACCCCTTTGTCAGAAAATTACAAATAGCGGTATGTAGACCAACAGACAGCAGGGCAGGACTATATATTTAGTTTGATAGAAAGTGATCCCAGACTGTGATGTCTACTGGTTCAAAAAATCAACGCATCCAACGGTTTGCCACTTTAACATTAACCATTAAAACGCAGCCATGTCCAATGGTATTCCTATAATATTCTAATAGTAACGATTCCAGTGGGAAGGGGAGTTTGTGCGTGCATTCAACTATCATGTCATTGTATATCTAATTGAATTGTGCAATATTTCCCTAGGGACTTGTTGCCTGTGTTATACATTGAGAGTTTAGTTTATTATATAAGTAGGTAGTTCTCTAAAAGTAAAAATGTTGTAGAGAAATTTGTCTAAAATTAAAATATTTTTGGTTAATTCCGAGCCTAAAATCTTTTTCATAATAGAACATTTAAAACCATTGAGTTCAAAACCATTAAGGACTGTGTTATAACACATTTAATGTTTGGAAGCAATGCAACTGAACCAAATAGCCTCCTGTGGCAACCATGTTAAATAAATCATTTATTCAGAGATCATTAATAGTATTGATATGAATGAAAAATTACTCAATTTATTAACATTATTAGACCAGAAACAAGTCTGTTTGTGTATAGCAAAACACTTTGCTTGGGAACCTTCATGAGGGGTCATGCTTTCATGCTTTGACACATCATTAAACAGGAACTTGGTGTCTCCATAGAGATAGGTAACCCTTCCCAGGGGGCATTTTAGACATTGCCTGCTGGTCCAGTGTGATTGGTCACAATGCAATGCCCTTGCAGAATTAAACCCATCAAAACATCTTTGCTGTTGCATGGAACCCTCTTAACTAAGATTTTAACTGGTATTAGCCCAGGTTCAAGAAACCCATTCAAAGGCAGTTTCACAATTGAAAATATGCACAGATTTCAGACCAAAAATTAAACTTGTTTCCTGAAAAGCTGCCCAAAGGTTTCATCAGGTACTTGCAATATTAGTCAATTTTATTTATATAGCCCAAAAGAACAAATCACAAATTTGCCTCAAAGGGCTTTACAATCTGTACAACACACGACACCACCTATTCTCAGACCCTCTGTTTGGATAAGAAAAAAAACAAACAAAACAGCAGAGGAGAGATTCCTTTTCCAGGACGGACAGAGGTATGTACAGAAAAGACAGAATAAAAGCGAAATGACACTATGAAGAAACTATTAGGTAAATTGACTGCAAACATATGAAAAATATGTGTCTGGGAAGAAGTCAAGCGACTTCCAGGTGCCACCAAAACTGGTAGGACTTGAACCACACAACCTCCTCTCTTCCACGAAGATCTGGAAGGAGGACTACACATAGACACGAGGCAAAACTCAAGGATACCATTCACACAGAGGTAGAAGAGATGAGAGGTGAGGCTGAGTGTCCTGGAGAAGGAAAATCTGGATCCAAGATGTCTGGACTGAGGCACCAATAGCCCAGAAGCTGGAAGAGTCTGCATCAAAGCTGAGAATCACATTGGACTGGAAGATGCAGTCGAAGCAAATATTTTGCACAAGGCAAATCTTTTGCACAAAATGGAGGATATTTACATTACATATGCAGTTACTCTCGGGGGTGGAGAAAATACTTTGGCCTTGTAATTAATTTGTGTCTCAAACCAGACTTTGGTCACTTATCGCTGGTTTGAAGAGACATCTCCACATCCAGTAGAAGTAGCCTTTTACATTTGCATGGTAGTTGACTTTTGACATGGCTTATATGTGTAATGTGCTATAATGCTTGGTTTCTACAACTTTGGTTTGGGGCCTAATATAGTCCTTTTCTGTTGGAAAATGATTAATAACTTCTAAAAAAGTTGCCTTCGTGCCATACGACTCATGGTGGGAGAGTATATATCTTCCCACCGGCTCCAAGCACTTGAACCTCTCCTGTAATGCTGCCGGAGTGCATGTTTGCAGTTCATCTCACATCAACAGTCCCAATCCAGAAACCGGTTTGTCGAGCCATCGAGCCAGTGTGGAAACATATGACCCACCTCAAGGACATTTCTGGCTTGTATCCCTGCGACTTCAGTGAGTCACTTGGTGCTACGTGTGTCCAGCAGGTAGAGAAAGACCCTGACGAGACACTGTGTGTGTGTGTGTGTGTGTGTGTGTGTGTGTGTGTGTGTGTGAGAGAGAGAGTGTGTGAGGTCATTTTAATCAGTGCAAATCCAGGGGTGTTAGTTAGAGACCTACTTAAAGGTCAATAACAATGCAGCTGCCTAAAAATACCACAGCACAGACAGTGAATGTAATGGTGTGTTTGAGAACATTAACTGTCATCTTTGAGTTCAGTAGGATTTTCAAAATAACAAGGAAATAGTTATTTTTCATTTTTTTTTTTTTCCTAAATAACAAATAAATGCACATAACATTGTGTGTTTTTCAATATAGATTAAAGTTTTATAGGATTCAAGCCTGTGTCCTTTCTGACACTGGACCCTCTCCCCTCTTGTTCTATATCACACATAGACCGAAACACACACACACAGACCGAAACACACACATAGCCCAGCTGTTTGTCCTTCAGTTATGTCATATCTGGATATGGAGCGACACTCGGATCCTCATTACATGTGACCCTGTCTTTCTTTACCCCAGGACAAGCTATGGATTTTACAGTGACAACTCTATAACAAATTGCTTTACAGGGAGCAGGTGATGGTGGCGATAACACTCGCCATCCGGCCCTCCCTCTCCTTCTGTCTCGCTTTGAGCCAGCTCCAGCTGTGGTCTTTAAGAGGCTCAGTGTGGGGGCCCGAGCTCCTATTCTAGGCCCATCTCATGGCCTGGGCTAATTTTGGATGCAGAAGAGGGGACGAGAGGGAGGAAAGAAAAAGAGAGGATAAGAAAGAGATTGGACCACTACAAGCCGCAGCACAGATGGCGATGATTATGACATTGTTCATCACTGATACAGGCAGGGAAATGGATGGCTAAACGGGCTGCATTTTGCTTGTGTGCAACAGGTCAGGATATGAGGTCGTAAATTTGTGGTTTAACTCATGACGGGTTACGTGCTCCCTCCTTGACCTCAGTTTTGTCATCTCATTTATACAACATGACACTGCAGCCATGAGACCATATGTCTCATTGTATGTCTGCTTTTGTGCACCGCAGTCATAAAGTACAGCACTTACCAGATCCGCCAAGGAGGGACATGTGGTTGCAGCAATCTTTTTTCAAGTTCATTTATTTATATGTAGTGCTTTATCACAAGCACGTCTCACACAAAGTGTCCTTGGGCAAGACACTGAACCCTAAGTTGCTCCCAATGGAGGCCAGCACCTGGCATGGCAGCTCCATCACCATCAGTGTGTGAATGTGTGTGTCAATGGGTGAATGAAAAGCTCTATATAAGTGAAGTCCATTTACAATTTACACAACCTTACAGAGAAAAGATCCAACAAATCTACATACTAATTTTCACATCCACTCCAGGAAAAAGGATTTGCCAACTTTCTGAGTTTGGGCACTTCGGAAAGAAATTTAATCTACTGCTGAGTTTTTATTCTTAGGAAAAACATGTTAATCATTACCCCTCTTGTCATGTGGAATCCTAACAGAAAGAAAGCCAAGATCCAGTTTGGGTCATGACCCATAGCTTGAATAAAAGGTTTTAAAAAGGCATCATTTTTTATCCACATCATGCAGCCCAAAGCCTGAAGTCAGAGTTAGAATATTAAGTCAGTGTTTGAATATTAATGCACACAAAGACATTTCAGATCAACGCAGATATGTAAGACATCCACATTTTGAAAGTGAGGCATAAGTACTACTCGCACAAAGCCAGAAATCAAAGAAAAAACAGAATATGTGTACTGTACAAGCTTTCATTGACATTTATTTTACAATCACAATCACACAAGGTTTTAAAATCTAGACTATTATGTCTTCTGCTCAGTGTTGTGGATTGTCTCCCAGCAGAGGACGACAGTAGAGTAGAATGAGCAGCTATGCTGGCAGTGACAGCAGCGAGGACGTGGCCCCTCACAGCTCATCAACCTGAGCCTGTGTTTATGGAGGCTGAGAAAGACGGGGCTTTGCTGGAGGACCAGGCATGCCTGTGCTGGATTTGGGATGCGGTCCTGCTGTCCTACACTGGAATGTTAATTAGGTGAGCTGAGCAGGGAAGAGGTGACCCGTCCCGCTAACCAGCCAACCCTTCCCCAACAACCAAGAGGGGGATTTAGTGTGACGGAAAGCCCAGTCAGCATGTGCTCTGCATGTATGTGCTGGTCATGATGTCAGGCTACACTGACTGTGTGTGTGTGTGTGTGTGTGTGTGTGTGTGTGTGTGTGTGAGAGAGAGAGACTATGAGTATATACTGTGACATTACAGAACACAGGCAGGATATTTGTCAAGTGTCTTTCTGTATTTTCTCTGCACTTTGGCAATTGTAAACTAATCACCACCACCCAGTTTCTCTCATAAGTTGCATCACTTAAACAACATTCCACTTGAACACTGTTTACAGCTGCATTGTATTTTGTCATTGAGTCTGCCCCTCCAAACTTTAATTTTATGAATGTTTCTCGACCTGACAGGAAAGGTGGGGGTGTTGCTGCTATATTTAAAGACTCATTTCAATGCAAGCAGTTATCATGTGGTGATTTTGCCTCCTTTGAATATCTTTGTAAATTGTGAACAGCAGGATTTTTGGTGTGCCTTTCAACACAGTGCAGACTTCCAACGTCCTCTACAAATTTCACTGAACTTCACTGAATTGCTTTCTGTTATCTCGACAGATTTTGACCATCTTGTCATAACTGGTAATTTTAACATTCACATTGATAATCCCAAAGACAAAACTGCCAAGGACGTCTGTGGTCTATCTGAAGCTTTTGATCTGTTGCAACATGTAAAAGGGCCCACACACTGGATTTAGTTATTAGGAAGAGTGTTGATATTTCTAGCACTGTTGTTAGGGACATAGGCCTCTCTGACTATTTCTGTGGTTTCTTTGATATGTCGGTTTCTCCTGATACCCAAACCAGATCACTCTGTCAAAAAAAGGTATATAAACGAGCATACTAGTTGTCTTTTCATGGAAGTTATGTCCATGAAAATAAGCTTAACATCAGACTCTGTTGATTCACTCTTTGATCATTTCGACTGTAAAACTCTGAAAGTTATTGATGCAATTGCACCTGAAAGGGTTAAGACCATCTCTGGCAAGCAGAAAGCACAGTGGAGAAACATGTCAGCTGTCATAAACCAGAAGAGAGAATGCAGGAAAGCAGAGTGCAAATGGAGAAAAAGTAATCTTCAGATTGACAAAGACATCTTTAAAAAGAGGCTTCGTATTTACAATTCAGAAATAAAGAGTAGACAAGCGTTTTTCTCTAACATCATCAACAAGAATATCAACAATTCTCGTGTCTTGTTCACTAGTGTTGATGAGCTAACTAATCCCCCAAAAGAACTAGCCCCCAATTTCATATCGGGTATAAAAATCGAAAATATCAGAGTGGCTATACAGTCCTCCATGTCATACAATGGAACCAGACCATTGCTGAAACTGCACAGAAACAATTTGGCCAGATTGTCAACATTCAATGCCATCAATACTAAAACTCTGAAGGATGTAGCGAACCATCTTAATTCATCCACCTGCTGTTTTGACACCCTGCCAACCACCTTTTTCAAAAATGTTTTCAGTTGCTTGGAAATGGATGTGCTGAAAATTGTGAATGGCTCACTCCTATCAGGCATCTTTCCAAAATCACTGAAAACTGCAGTTGTTAAGCCCCTTCTAAAGAAAGGCAACCTGGATCCTTCAATTTTGAATAATTACAGACCGATCTCTAATCTTCCTTTTATTGGAAAAATTATTGAGAAAGCTGTTTTTATTCAGCTCAATAACTTTTTAAATGTAAATGGCCTTTTGGACAATTTTCAATCTGGCTTCAGGCAACATCACAGCACTGAAACCGCACTGATAAAGGTGTTAAATGACATTCGTCTGAATACTGACTCAGGAAAAACATCAGTTTTAGTGCTGCTTGATTTNATGCTCCCTCTTGGTCAACTCATACATGACAATAACATTGCTTATCACAGCTATGCAGACGACACTCAGATTTACTTAGCACTTTCACCGAGTGACTATGGTCCTCTAGATTCATTCTATCAATGCTTAGAGAAAGTAAATAATTGGATGCAATTGAATTTCCTTCAGTTAAATAAAGACAGAAATCATTGTATTTGGTAATAAGGAGGAAAGACTGAAAGTTATTGCTCAGCTTGATTCCAGAGCTATAAAGACGAAAACCCAAGTTAGAAATCTTGGTGTTTTAATAAACTCAGACCTGAGCTTCAGCAGCCACATCAAGGCAACAACTAAATCAGCATTTTATCATCTCAAACAAATAGCAAGACTTAGAGAAACTCATGCATGCCTTCATTTCCAGCAGAGTGGACTATGTAACGGCCTCTTGTCTGGTCTTCCCAAAAAGACCGTCGGACAGCTTCAGCTCATTCAGAACGCTGCTGCCAGAGTTCTAACGAGAACCAAGAGAACTGAGCACATTACTCCTGTCCTTAAATCCTTACACTGGCTTCATTTTACTTATAGAATAGATTTTAAAGTCCTGCTGCTACTTTAGAAATTGCTCAATAATCTTGGGCCAAAATACATCTCTGATCTCCTTGAAGAATATAAACCCAGTAGGGCACTTAGATCTTTAGGAAGCTGTGAACTGGTTGTACCTCGAGTCAGAACCAAACGGGGTGAAGCTGCTTTTAGCTACTATGCTGCACACAGATGGAACCAACTTCCTGAAGATCTCAAATGTGCCCCAACTTTAGCCGCTTTCAAAACTAAATTAAAAAACTCTGCTGTTCTCCAGTGCATTTGCATGACTGGTTTCTCTAATGCACTTTTATTTCCTTTGTTGCATTGGCAACTTACATCTTTTTACTGCACTGCAACTGTATTTTAGTTCATTGTATCTCATTTCATTTTCTCATTTTAAAATTTTATTTAATTTTTTCTTAATTGATTTTATTCTTATTGTTTTGAATGTTTTTCTTTGCCTATGTAAAGCACTTTGAATTGCCTCTGTGTTTGAAATGTGCTATATAAATAAAGCTGCCTTGCCTTGCTTTACAGTTGAAGCAACACAGGGCGCAAAATAACAAACAGTTCAGTCCACTTAAGGGTTTCATAACTTATCTGCGCAACAAAATGGGAGCAAAAGGGGAGATTCTTCTTTTCAGCATCCAAATATAGTCAAAGACCACATTCACACAAATACAGAAATATGAAACGTACATACATACAATACACAGTGCATATGAATGTCACTGAATCTTTGCTTCCAGAGCATAGTAGAATAAAGCCACCAATATAGTACTAACTGAATATCTTCTGTTTATATATACAGTCTCTGTAATCTTCATGGCATCTCCACTGAAATTAGTTTTTACCAATTTTAAAAACTATTGTTACTAATTAAAAAACTAAGGTATTGCATGTTAACTCTGCATAAAACTAACATACCTGTAATTTTTAACACACTTCACAAATAAATCCACAGTACAAAACAATATATAAACATGGCTTATTATTACTTATGTATTACATCTCTTTTATGGTACCAACAGTCTAAGTACACGTTGATACAACCTACTGAATATTATGAATGACAAAAAACAGATCCAGTTCTGTGTGTGTGTGTGTGTGTGTGTGTGTGTGTGTGTGTGTGTGTGTATATGAGAGAAACGATGGTAGACAAATGTCTGAGGAGCAATAATTCATGGATTTTTGTATTTCCCAGCCTGCTGTAAGCTCCTTACTGTAGTGTAGCTTCTTATCAAGTACTGACCTCTAGAGGACATTATTTGGCAGTACAGTACTAAAAACTATATAGCCATACTTCAGAATACTACATTAGTGGAATTTTGAACATGAAGAAATAAGTAAATCTGTGTCTTCAATTTGTAAATCTGAAGGTGATCTATTGAAACAAAAAGATGTAACTTCTCTATTCAAATGCATGTATTCAATTAGTCAATCAAAAGATAATTAATTGGCAACAATTCTGACAATCGATTCATAATTTGTCTTTTTTTTTTTTTTTTTTTTTTT
>LKNJ01000303.1:197537-238692 GCA_002120245.1 Maccullochella peelii
TATATATATATATATTCCACCATTGAGGCCAGCTTTTATCTTTTATGTTTCCCCATTGATTTTTTTTTTTTTTTTTTAAATCCGCATAAGGAACCAGTTCATTTCTGCCTCCACTAATTAAGAACCACACATCCACACCCACCCTTCTGTGCCTGCTCTCCGCTGCAGCTAGCTGGGCCAACATCTTCTCTTGCATCCTCCTGCAGTGGCTCACTACCAGTTTGAGAACCACCAGAGGGTTGGAGGTGGGGGAGGAACAGCCTGGGTCCTTGTTCTGGCCCCCAACAGCCTCACTGTCTCTCTGCAAGGCCAGGAAGGGGTCGCTGAGGTTGTACCTGCCATAGCGCTCCTGGATAAACAGCTCTTTACGCTGGGCCTGAAGTGATGGGGAGAGAAGTGTGAGAGGGAGCACTGAGAGGGGCAGTGATCGATTAACTAGTTACAGCATGTTTGTGGTCTGACGGTTATGTGGTAGGAAATATTAATGAGTGGAATGGCTTGGCTTATTTATGCTTTTGCATGAATGTTCTTGTTTACAGAAAGACTGTAACTTTGCTGTTTTCACTTATTCAGTGAAATTATCTAAACAACTATTGGATGTATTGCCATGACATTTGGTAGACACACTCATGTCCCCCTCAGGATGAATTATAATACCTTTGGTCCTTTGACTTGTCATCTTGTGCCATTATCAGGGCAACATTTTAATTTCATCAAATACCTGCAAAGCTGATGACATTCTCATCAGCCTCATCTGTACTTTGTGTGCCAGTTGGCAAATGTTAGCATGCTAACATGCTAAACTAAGATGATGAAACTGGTAAATATTAAACTTGTTGAACATAAGCATGTTAGCTTTGTCATTGTGAGCATGTTAGCATGCTGACGATAGAATTTCTCAAAGCACAGATGTAGACCTTTAGTCTTTTTCTCCCCTTAGTCTACATTATGCCTCAAATTGCAAACAAGGAAAAGCACCAGTGTGTATATATAATGGTCTTCAAAGTTTCTGTATAAGGGATTGGTCAAATCTAACTGTAATTGCAATTCATTTAAGCAGGCATTATCATTCTGTCAAAAAAAAAAACACATCCACACCACTGAACGTTGAAGTTATATATCATTTGATAGTTATAATCCCTGGCAGTTATGATTGTAGTTAATACATGCTGCTGTAATTTTCTCTCTCATCAACATCTCTAGTGGTAAATGAGCTCTAGATAAAAGGAAGGGGAAGAGAGGGAGAGGAAATGCATAAAAATACAAGAGAGCGCTAGCAGGAGGAAGGAGCAACAGATGGTGTGTGTCTGTCTATCTTTAGCAGGACAGCTGCTCTGGACTGGGCCTTGGCCAACGCAGACCTGTTCTCTGTTTAACTCGTGACAAAGGAGGGATAATAGCAGCAAGACATTTCAGGTTTAGCAGATGCCTTTAGGCCTGCCGTGAAAAGGGGCTGAAGTGTGTGTGAGTGAGTGAGAGAGAGACAGAGAGAGAGAGAGAGACAGACAGACAGAAGAGGAGGGCTACAGCAGAGCTGGCGATGTGTCTTAGTGAGGTTTCAACAAAAGAGGATCAAGAGATTAGAGAGAATAGTATCCTCTCAGGCAGGGTGAGGACAGAGCTCCTGATGACTGATACCAAGATTACTTGAGAAGTTTAAAGTGTAGTCAAGAGTGTGGATGGGCCTGCAGAGCAATATTCAGTCGATTCACTGTTCTTACAGAGTATTTAACTGCTGACTGAGTGTGTGTGGGTGTTACAACTGAGCACACAGGTATACCAAGCTGCACTATATTGGGGTAGAACTATGACTATGGGTGGACCAATCCAACGTTTTCTCTTCCAGCACAGATTCTGACACCTCAGCTCAGGGTATCGGTCAATACAGAGTACTGATCCAATACCAGTACTTTCTTTTGCCACATTTAAAATCTGTATACCTTACTGCATGGACAGTTTTATGTAAGGTAACATGAAGAAGGAATTGGGTGTAATGTGGATCAGTCACATCATGGCTCATACTCTGTCCGCTTAATAAGGTGTGTATCGGATAGAGGCATCCCTAATATTATCAGAAATATTTTGCGATCATTTCATAGGGCTGCATATAATTGATTCAAAAGTCTAACATTTGCCGCGGTAATCGAGGCATTTTGAGATGGCAGATTTTCGTACAAAGACAGATTTATGTTAAACAACTGGAAGCAGCACTCGGAAAGAAACATAAGATAAAACACTTAAAAATGCCAAAACTCGTAATCATACAACAACAGGCCTTATCAAAGCAAATTAATTCTAAGTAAACCCAGTTACAAAAAAAATACAGGGAGTGACGATGGATGGCTTACAGACAGAGAACCAAATTTCCACAACAGGATTCCTGATTGTCATCTTCAACAACATTAGCTCATCTGGCACAAAGAGAGGAGGGCAAGGCTGCGAGGCTCTGCTGCTGTTATTTGATCCAGTCCACTGAGGAGGGTGTGAAGGCGGATCAAACAGCATGGAGGAGTGAAACAGGAAAACACAGGGTGCCCAGGAGAATTCAAAAATGCCTCTCAAATGTGGGCACTATCTGAAGCCCAATGACCACACAGCACCTCAACAAATGTAACAAAAGTGTGCGATGCAGAAAATCTTATGAATGTGGCATATAGTCCTTGTCCTTGCCATGTTTATACAATACAGGTTTCACATCCAATTGACGGGAAAAACATCACATCTGTCTGCCAAAGATCTTTTTTCAATTCATACTTGTGATTTATATAAATACTAAAGCTAAATATAGAACACCATGAGCAAGACTACTGTCCATCAATTTTTTATGGTTTCTAAAAGGTTGAGATCTAGTTTTTAAGAGAAATCTTCTAAGAGAAGTATGTCTACAGACTTGGCCTACAGCCCATCCCTGTTCCCATCAATGACTGTCTGCTTGGATGTGTCACTTTACGGTCGAAGATGAAATAAGCTTGGATCTGGTTTTCCATTCTTGACATCTACATTGCTCCAGGATATATACTCATTCTGACTCAGTCACTGCAGTTGCATGTAATACTAACAGAAAAACTGTAAGCCATTGTTCATACAGAAGGATCATACTTAATGTAGATTTTTGTGATTTTTGTTTTTTAAGTTTCTAGAAGGAGATTTGTTTTCCTTGTTTTCTATTTATTCAGTGTGCACACATTTCTATAACTGGATAATTGGCCTTTTAAATTCTGGGTTGTTTTTTTTCTAATTCTAATCCCTATTATACAAAAGTTCACTCATGAACACTGTCCCTTTCTCAGCTCCCTCCCCAGCCCTTCAAGACATGGACTTCCACAAAGGGAGGCTTGTTTTCTTCTGCATCAGTCCCCCACTGCTGTGTGGAGGAAGTGAAAAGAGGGATTACAGGAAATGCGTTTCTTACATTACTTAATACTTAACACCCAAATCTACCAGAGCTTATTTATTACATCATACTGTACATGTACAATACCCATAAACATTCAGAGCATGTCTGCTATGCATCACAGTCTACCTCCATTATTCATGCTTTTGTCTGTTGGCTACAGTTCTTGGCAACCTGCGCACTTTAGTTTGGGAAGCCGTCTTTGTGCCATGGCTACACTGGTTCCAATCCAGCTTATCTTTTGCTGACACATGCCTGGAGTCTTACAGTCGTGCAATGTTCTGTATAATACTGAGGGAAGGTGATATATAAACTTCTTAACCTAGAGTCCTATATATTTCAGAGTTGCTTAGGCAGATTGCTAAATACCCTGAAATGCTCATGCATGCACGTAATATTCTCTGCAAAGGAAATTGATATCTGAAGAATACTATCCCTCATAATCACATGGATGAAATGCAATGAATGCTACAGTAACTGGCTAGAAACAAGGCTATTTTTCCCTACATCATTGCTGCCCCACAATCAAAGAACACACAAGGTAAACCTGTTTGAAGTATGTCCATTTGGAAGATCTAGTCAACCACACCATGTTAATTAAACGGCTCATTTCCATATTTAAGTCCCCTTTTAAATTAAAGACTTAAATTCTTTCACCAAAGCAAAGGAACTACTGAATCACTGCAGGGCTTTGTGTGCCAAATAAGAGCATTGCCAGAGACGAACTTCCTTTTGAAAGCTACAGCGTGAGCAGCTGCAGAAGTGAGTCACAAGGGGAAAAATGCAGTGGATAGTTAGAATTCCACTGATAGTTCTGCATAATTAAATATAGAGGACCATAGAAAAACCTCACATCCTGTACTTGCACTATATCCAATAGAACATCACCGATAAGAGTGTTAGACTTCTGAAACGCTGAGCATGGAGACTACACATGAAAACTTCCCAGTTCCCATACTTTTTAACCAGATGAGCAAAGCTATGAAAAGCAAAGAAGTGAACAGCTGTGTTATTACCATGGTGATTTGTGGTTGAGGTAAACATTTCTCACATGACACTGACAGTGTAGCGGTGACACGTCTGTTGCAATCTTACTGTTGGAACAAGACTCCGAGTCTACAGCCACGCTAGCAGGTCTGTGAACCTGTACTTGGACACAGCAGTGCTTTTAGCAAAATGCTAACGTCAGCACGCTAACATGCTCACATTATTGTTTACCATGTTCACCAATATCATTAGATTTGGTATTAGATATTTGGTCATAAACCAAAGTATTGGACAAATTAAAATTTTCACTTGAAAAGGGCGCTAGATGAAAAGTTAAAGGATCACCAAGGTGATTACAATTCATCCCGATGGGTAAATGAATGTGTGTACTAGATTTTGTGCCAATCCACCCAGTAGTTGTAAAAACATGTATCCTGCAGAGAAGAGATCAGTTTACCTCAAGAGATCAGTGTTCACTTACTCCCTGCAATTAATTTCCTACAGGTCAGTGATTATACCCTTAATTAAAGCTCCATAAGAGTTAACACTGCAGCATTGATCCAACCCCAGGCCTCAATGGGTTAACAGTTTGTGCCGGTAGAGCCATGAAAGAAGCACAGCCATATTCCCCTCAAGCTCCAGTTAAGGCCAATGTTTATTTGTTCACTCCTGCTCTCGCTCGCATTGAGTCATCAGGCACCCAGCATGCTGTAACTCTTCTTGCCTTAGATGGCCAGATCCCAGGAGAGAAGTAGGAATGTGGTCTAGACACAACACATGAACATTCAGCAGTATGCTCTCCTAGACGGCTGCTCTCTAGTTCACTGGCTGCCTACAGTTTGCTCTTTCAATGGTGCATTTTACACCAGGAAAGTGAATAGCGTACCGAGAGCATAACGCGGCCGTAAAGCTCAAATATTAATAGTGAGAAAGTCTGCAGTGCTGTATAAATGTTTCAGAAAGGTGCAGGCATCTTTTGCAGAAATGCTCCATCATAAAGTTGCTTATTCACTGCTTTTCTCAAGTATATGGTTTATTAACAGCATTATGTTGACACAGTGGTACTGAAGTAAGTTTACAGTTGTAACGGTTTTAATGAATGACAAAACATCCTTAAGGCCATCCAAATGGCCACTGAAAGCTTGAGTATGTGGGCCTGCAGGACACAGCACAGCACAGCAAAGGACACAGTGTGAGAAAATAGCTCGAAAATCCTTTAATTAAAATGCAGCATTAATCCTGCCAAAGTAAGACATCCTAAGGTTGGAAGTAGCTGATCTGTGTCGAACTTTGTGTGTGTGTACTCTACATTGTGGCTACTTCTAATTGAGTTTATGTTCAAATTCACTGGGATGCCTCTACTCATTTAAACTTATGAAAAGGATGACTTATGAGACAATGCCCCAAGAGATTCACTCCATTCTCCAGAGGCACAGACACTAGTTTGCTGCGAGCAAATTGGATAGATCCAGAGGAATATTAGCTTCACAGACACATGGCTTTGTCATTTCCATACAGAGAACTTTTTCACAGGAAATGGCTGCTTTCAACAGGTTTACTTAGATTAAATCATAATTGATTAAATAATTGTTATAGCTGATTTTATCTCCTCATTTTGTTCCCAGATCCTTATGTACCTTAGGTCCAAAAACACAAGCGAATGCTTGACTGTGATACGTTACAGGCATCCATAACTATATATACATAACCAACATCAACACCTCTTGTAGACTTTAAATGTTGGTATTTTGTTTCCTTCATAGAGAACTATGGCCGTGGTTAGCGTGAATTCATGTCAGTTGCAACAGTGACAAGTTTTTACAGCAGAAAAAAAGTATCAAAATGTCCATAGAAACCTCCCAAACTTACTGCTACAGCATAATGTTTCTCTGCTGTCCACCATTTTTGTTTCTCACATACACTATGACAACTGTTGCTTATGTTTGTGATGAGTGACCAATGTAAGAAGCTCTCCATGCAAACTACAAAAAGAAGCATGCAATGTTGTGGCAATATGCTACAGCAGAGGTTTTTTTTGACCCTTTGATACTTTTTCCCTGCTATGAAAACTTGTCACCATTAAATGATTCTCTATCTCAAAACAGCCACTTTTCAAACCTAGAGAAGGTGAGTGTTTGATAATAAAAATGCATATTTTGTGCAGAGAATCATTTAAATGTTTTAATTATGTTAGCAGCTCAACTGATAAGTACCTTCAGGGCATCAATGACCAGGTCCCGGGCCTCCAGCTCTCCCTCCAAGATGCTGAAAAGCATCAGCAACTCTGGCTTGGTCATACTCTCCATATTCAGCTTGGACTGTGAGGGCAAAGGATGAAAGAGAACTTAATTTAATTTAATTTCTTCATATTTCGTTCTTTGGTAGTATATATTACTCTTATTCATAAAAAAAACCCTCAACCTGTACTTGAGTTATTCTACCAGATTATTATTCAACTGCAAAAGAGGAAACACTGAGAAACTATATACTAAACTAGGAAAACTAACCGTTTTCCCGCAATTATTTCTGTTATTTCATTCCATCTTGAAACAAAGCCCAGTGTTTTCCAATTCCCACAAATCAGACATCCAAACAGACATCTGATCTATCTAATCCAGCCCACTGATTTATGAGCTTTATGTGGATATGTGGTTACTATCTTGGGAGGGTGTCATTTTGCAGCACAGAACCAGTCTACAAAATATGTAGTAATATTTGTCATGCATGAAGATAAACCAGACAGCTTATTTTGGGTGTACTTCAGAAGTGCACTACATAACAAATCTATTAAAGTAGTTGAGGTGTGCGGTGTAGCTCAGGCAAAATGTGAGGATATTGCATTAAAAAAATACACTCACTGTTCAAAAAATAAATAAATGAGCACAATTTACAACAGTACAATTAAGATATGAGGGCTACATTTTCCACCACAGTTTCCTAGTTTCGGCTCAGGCATGGATGGATCACATATCAAATAAGAGACAGTCAGCTTCCTGCATCCAAGCTGTTCCCTCATCTTTCTTAAATACTTAAAGCTGACTAACTGATTGTGTGCATAAAACCTTTTCAAGTTAAATTTTGAAAATAACATCAAATCTCTTTGTTTTGTTTTCCATTCATAATGGGGCACCATGACAGTTAGTTATTTTGTGTTGGAAATGTGATGTGGTCTCTTTGTAGTGTCTCTGCACTCTAATCTCACAGCTGTGTTGGTTCTACTGACAATCCCTGCGGTGTCCACACCTCAAACATCCAACCACACTCAAGTGAACATATGCAGGCCCATTTTTGAAATGAGATCAAAGCTGTTGATGTTATTACACTAAGCATCCTTTTCAGAAGAGAATCATCATGTGGGACGTGTAGGATGGACGTACGCTGCACTGACTGACTGCTTAATAACAGAAGTATACTCTAGCTTGAATCACAAAAATATTCTTTCTGAAAATATGACTGAGAAATCTCATGTTTACTAGACTGTGATCCACACCTGAACTAGCATTCACTCAACAGGCCCGGGCTCTGAGCACTCTGTGGTCACCCCAACTTCTCTACATCATGAAGTCATTCGGAGGGGGGTGGGTGGGCTGATCTCTTGGAGCATATTTGCAGCATTTAAATGTACTGTGACACTTATGTAGAGCAGTGTGAAAAGAGGAGCCACGACCCTGGTCACCTGCACCTACAGTGTAATCCCTACAGCAGCGTCCTCTCACAAAGAAGGCACACACAGAGTGTTTTAGTTCTGCCTTCGCCGGCACTCATGGTCTGTGGCTTAACCACAGGGGTAAAATGCTAATTAAACTACAGCGTACACATCTCCCATGGTTTTGGTTTTACAGGCTTGCTTGCTAATTTCACAGGCCGCTGTAATCACTTGTGAGAAGAGTGTGTGTGCTGTGTTATGAGAAATGTGTGGCATGTGTCACCACGCTTGTTTAGATCCTCATCATTTTAATATTATTTCACCTAATTCCTCCGAGTTAGGGTCGGTAATCATGCGGGTATAAAAACACTAAGCGACAGCATGGGAAATACAAATATTCCCACACGTTCTCCTAGCTCCACTTCTGATGACGAAAGCCCTGTGTCCATAATCCTTTTATCCATGTTTGTTTTAAGCCTGGTTAGCCATGTGCCCCTTCTGCATCACTGTAAACTCATTAAAAACACACAGCAGTGAGCTTTTGCTGCAAAAACATATGCTTTGCTCCGTTACAAATGGGGCCCTCGGTTTGTGAGTAGCTGTTTGTGACTCTTAAAGTGTGCAGTATAAGTGGAAAATGAAAATGCTTCACCCAAATCATATATCTGAGTTCACTAGAAATCCGCTTTTCTTAGTCTGAGGACAGTTTCTAAGTCAACTGCTCATGTTGAATCACAGCAATTATTTCCGATTACATGAAAATCTTTTTCAATGTATCAAACTTTTTCCAAGTCTTCCCTTCATCATCCAGCTGGTTTTACTGGGAATGGAAATGGGGAAATACAATGTGTGCATGAATTCATGTCACAGACTGTGAAACCTGTTTGGCCTACAAACTTTAATATGAAATGAGGGTCAACGGAGGGGAAGTCTGCTGATTTTCCTTGTTGTGGTAATCAGGTTGGCTGACCAGAATGCAGCATGTCTGGATACTAAATTGGATTTGGTAGCCAACCTAATTTTTGTGTAGGCCACTTACTTATTTACTCACTCAGCTTGCTTTAATGCAGGGTAGGCATAGTCTTAAATACATATTAAAAACAAATCAATAAAACTAGAGTGACACTGCTGAGTAAAGAAGCGTTATTTAGCAACTGGAGCCACTGTTAATGAATTCAATCAACACTATGATGAAGATGAAACGGCCATCGCTTTTCTTCTTCGCTGAAAAGATGTTTGATAGCCTACATCTTTAGTCTTTATGCGTATTTTTGCACGAACAAAACACATCTTCGTGTCATTTGATCTTGAGAAGATTGAGTCCAAACGGTTCGGCCTGTAGCCTTGACTACTTTGGCTACATCTTTTTTTTTTCTCTTTTCTTTTGGACCAAAAGTGTAAACACGGTAAAACACCGCAAATGATCGTCTCCAACTTCAAACCACCAACACAAACACGTTTTCTGTAGGTCTTCTTACCTTCATATGTCCCTCGGAGGTCTTTGAAAACTCCAGCATGAACTTTTCTCCTGTCAGAAGATTGCTTTCACTTGATTTGCGTCCTCTGATAACCGACGCAGCGGAACACCGAACTGCCAAGCACGGTTCTAACTGACAGCAGGGCCAGCCAATGGACGAGGCAGAGCTCTGAGCGCTGACCAATGACAGACGACCTTTTGGGAAAAGGGGCAGGAGCAGTGACGTCCCACCTCTTGGATTTTGCTTGGATTTCTTTGTTTAGTGTTTCTTGAGTTTCAGCCTCTTCTGAAAGAATTACTTCTGGGCACGTAAAGACTTTCAGCAAGCCGTTTTAAGGACTTTACATTCATTTTGCCGGACAAAATGTTAAAACATGACTTCTGGTTTATTTTTGTGGTCTGACATAGTGACTTTATTGCACTTTGGTACAGTATTGTATTGTACTGGTCTTGTTGTCATCTCTTGTGATAATATTCCTATATAATATTTCTATAATGATTAATTGACATTTTGGTACGTATGATTTAGAGTTATACTATTATGACTGTATAATATCCTTAAAAATGTAGCCTATAGGATTCAGTTGTGGAAGAAGTACTCGCATCTTTATTTATGTAAAAGTAGTAATACTACAATGGAAAATACTGTGAAAGTGAAAGTTATGCTTTCACAATGCACACACGTATTGATAATAAAATATACTTAACATTATTATTTAACATTATTTGATAAATTACGTTATTGGAATATTATTGATGCATAAACGTTTAAGCAGTATTATAATATTGTTTACTGGCCAAGATGGAGTTAATTTAACTACCTAATATTATACCTAATATACTGTTGGGTAGTTGAATCTATAACAATGCATCAAATTTTAGAATTTGATCATGCTGTGGGTGTCTTAATCTGAAAAGTAACTTGAAACTATGGCTGTTAGGTGGATTTAAAAAATATACAATATTTGTGTCTGAAATGTAGTGAAGTATGAGTATCAAATATCTGAAAATACTCAAAGTACTTCAAATTGTGTATAGCACTTGAGAAAAGGTACTTGTACTTGTAACATGTGCACATAAACTCCAAATATTCACAAACATACAAACAAGAAACAGACTCAATCCAATATGGGTCATGACCATGCACAGACAACAAATAAAACTGAAATAAAATAAAACAAATGTAACACAAACAAGATGTTATGCATAAAATTGAGGCATGACACAGCATAACAACAAAAGTGCATAGGCCATTTAATCTCACAGAGGCAATGAAAGATGCATTAAATGTTATAAATGTCACAATATAAACCATCATTTATGAGTTTTTCCAGAATTGTTAATTATTGCAAAAGCATCCCTTGCATTGATGGATTTGTGGGATTACAGTATTATTGACTGCCATCTGGTGGCATAGTCACCGTAAGAGCCAGAGTGGCTGATCTGAAGAGCTCTAAGATGTCTGTTTGCTTGTTGGAGGAGGCAAGAGAAATGTCAGTGGGCTCACCTGGGAAATCAAAAGCTTTAGACTGTAGATGAGCTAATATGACAGCCAGCTTCAAACCCTAGAAGCACTGGAAGCTTTTAGAAGAGGAACAGTTGGAGGTATTATGTGATTTCCGAGACATACTCCTGTATTTCCTCCTGTATCTAATTGGCAGCACTCATGAGCAACACAAACTGTAGAGGTCCAACTCTATAGAGGGGGATACAGCTGTGTTGTTGTTTTTGTTGTTGTTGTCAGCTGTGAGGCACAGAGCTCCAGATGCCATGTAACAAAAATCAGATGTAGTCACTGTTCTATAGACCTGAAAATTTAAGGCTGTCTCAACTGCAAGCTGGAGCCCTTCCTGTAATACATAATGGCAGCCAGTAGAGTGCAATGCTCACACAACTCGAGTCAAAGTTACAGTAACCACAGTGGTTTTATCACCCAGTATACATGCAGGGAATAGTACAGATGTTGCAACTGTTACCTGTTGCTCCTGATGCACTCATAAGTCACTTCAGAAATGATCACCAGCCAAATACTATACAGTAACACTGCAACCTTACTGCTGGAAGAGAGCAAAAAACACACTTTGGTGTAGCAATTTGGCTTGAAGTTACAAGACATACCACCTTGTGTCAGCGCTAAATTGGCACAACACACACAAATGAGCCTCCTATCTATGACTATGCAGCATCTTTGTGCTATTTGGTAATTGTGTCCCTTTTTTTCCTCACTCTGCCTCTTCAGCCCTAATAGAGAGTCTCTATTTCAGTCTCTTCAATTAAGCTCCTCTGTTCAGCCTGCTGACTGGCTGCTGTGCAAAATCTGTGTCCTCAGAGTCTTTGTCCTGTGTCCTCGTCTCCCTTTGCCAAACAATTTACAGTTTAAATTTTTCCATTTACTTTGGTTTAGTCCTGAGAAGACATTGTTACGGAAGTCAGTGGCTTAAGGTTGTACAATGTAGAAAGACTTTCTCAGTGTTGGCCTCTAAAACCAGAACATTTGTAGATGTTAGTGTGGAATGGAATTGGCAAAAAACATCTTCAAGAATATCGAAAGTTGTTTTGGTTTGATAAATGCAGTAGTGAAATGTTACTAACATTTACTCATTTACTACTGTACTTTAGTACAAATTTGAGGGACTTTTTTACTGTACTTGGATATTTCCATTTCATGCTACTTTATATTATATAGGGAAATATTATTCCACTACATGTATTTGACAGCTATAGTTACAAGTTATTTTACAGATTATTAAGATTTTACATACAAAATATATGATCAGCTAATAAAATATGCAATACGTACATATATGTACAATAGATTAAACTACCCAACAATATATAAGATATTGAAAATTAGTTCCACCTCGACCAACTACAACAGGAAAATGCTAGTTACACATTAATGTATCAGTAATAATAATAATCTTATAATATTATAGTATATAACTCTCAGGAGCCATTTGTCTGTATTATGAGTACTTTCACTTTTGATAAATGAAGTACAGTTTGCTAATAATACTTGTAATAGAGAATTTTAATATTGCTTTTTTTTTTTTACGTAAAGTATAATTCCTCTGGAGTTTGTAGGGTTCTCATAAATCATTTCCATCGTTAATATTGATAACAAAACAACTTAATGCTGAAACCCTGCAGTCCTATGAATCCCGTTCGAAAGTAAGACCTACCAGTCAAGATTTTGTTGTGTCAGTTCAACTTTTTCTTTTTTTTTTTGTTCTTTTGTACTTTTTCACTCCAATCTTCCCCCACACTCTTTCTTATCTCTACTGACATAATCGCTGACTGAGGTGTTGTTGTCAAGTCCATAGCTGATTTTCCCAAAGGTGTCCTGGCTTTCACTCAGTTTCTGAATCCAAGTCTAAACAGAGCATTTGACATTTGGCTCAGCACAGAGGGAGCATCATGAAAAACGTAGCCTGCACTTTGACTTTCTAAATAACTGCTCGAATGATAAAGAATATTTCCCCTAAAGGTTGTGGTATGCTCAGATGGGGCCTCTTCAGCTGTGTGAAAGCTCTTCCAGGTTCTATTAAAAAAATAAAAATAAAAAAAAGTTTCCTTAAAACAAGCCATTTTTAACTCGCAACATCTGGGGACCCAATCAAGCTTGAATGCATATACAAAACTTCAATCTCTTACTTCTGCCATATCATTTCCTGCTTAAGTGAAAGTATTCTGGCATTCAAAATGAATATTTCATCTCCATTTCACACCTGGCGCTCCATCATAGATGCCAGACATAATGTGGTGATGACACACCATGGTGGCACAGACACGATCTAAGGAGGGATGTAGAGAGGGAGCGGTAAATATAGCATCAGAGTCTTGGCAGGAGCCAGCGACAATCTAGGACCTAATCTGAGGCAGTTATCAGCATCTGTTGCCTGGCACCCAGTTCTGTGGGGGTTTTAGTTATTCATCTATTGCTCCATATCTGTCACTTTTTTTTGCGTCAGATTCCCAGTACAGAGGATGCATTCAAGAGTGTGGGAGGATGTAACCTCTCAATACCCCTCAGTGAGTCAGTCTGTCAGTAATACACACATGTGTACTGCGCTCAGCTCACCTGATTGCATGTGGAGCTGTGAAAGAGGTTAAGGTTGGGAAATTGATTTGTTTTGCCAATGGCCATATTAAATGTAAATTGCCCGAGTGCCTGACCTTGAAGGAGTCCTGATTAACCATTTGCATATCTCCAGAGTGGTAATGTATCTTCAAGCAGCAGTCTGTGTAACTGTTACCGATGTATTTGTTTTCTAATCATGTGGCAGCAGCTGGATGTGGAATCTAATATCTAACAACTGCTTTGTTATTCATGTATTCACTGTATATGTAGGTAAGTTGCTTACTTACAATGCTTTGATGTAAGGCATTGATTAGACCCTAAAAACTGTGCGAATCTAAATAAGTGTATGTTGACTCCAATCACTAAAAGGGGTCCAACAGATCTCTGGAAGGATTAACTGAAAAAGACATAACCAATCTAATTTATGGTTGAGACAATAAGAAATCTCTGTGCTTAGACAAACTATAGCCCACTTAGGTATGAGCTGACAAAAGTGGAGCCTAGTATTGCTATCTACTACTATCACTGGCTTACAAGAGAACAGAGACAAATGGAGGTTCGGAGTGTTAGATGTGATTTATCAGCACCCTGGGTGACATTTGAACCAAGTTTTTGACAAAGGTCTTTTCTCCCCAACTACACAAACCAACCCCATCAATTTGGATGTCCACTGCAGTCTTTGTTATCAAGGCTTGTAAGTTATAAACCAAGAGTGTGTTGATCAGCATATAGCTTGGAGAGTTTTACGACTCTGTCTGAGCTGAATACACCTCAGCTCATTTTCCTGAAGGTGAGTTGTTTTTGTAAACTATGCAGGGAGAAATACATCGACTGAGTTTGACGGCTTTGAGGCACCATAGGGCCAAAAAAGTTTGATTCAATATGCCATTACCGCAAGAAATGATTGTCATCTTAAACTCAAATACTCCTCAACCCAAGTAGCTTCACAACCTTGAAATATGACTTGTTGAGTCCTTTATGATGTATACAAAGAAATGAAAAGGATCATTGTTTTCCCTCCTAAAAACAGCTGAACTAAAACAAGTTTGCTGGTCTCAATACTTATAATCTCCCTGACTCTAAGAAAGGGTCAGAACTTAGTGGCATTAAAAGAAGAATAGTTTCTTCTCTGCAGCTGGCAATATAACGTGATCAATACCACACATGTAGACAACTAATAAAATCATCAAAGGCATAAACATAAAAGGACGATGTGACTGTCTGAAGATATCATGTCTTTCCTGATCCCAAATGATATTCAACGCACTGTCTAAAAACCTCCATTTGAATAAATAATGGCACAATACAGAACACGCATATCTTTGTTGGAAGAGGCGGCCTGTTTATCCAGGCAAACATCCAGGCTAAAAGCACCAGATAGCAAAATTATGAATGGTAATTTAATCACATAATGGCCCCCACACTCGCCAAAAGTCTAATTCCTTGTGTCTGCTCCTCTGTAACAAGTATGCAGTGTGAATTTTAATGATGGGTATTAGGGACAATTGTTTTATTCCATTTTAGACAACTCTGTTCGTGACTGATGGAAAATGATCTTCAACAGATTCAATATAATAACTTGAAGGAGAGCACATGGATATGCATGCCTGATATGAACACTTATAAAACTGAATTAGATTATCTACTTCATAAGAAATATCTAGGCTATAAGAACTCAAGAAAAAGGCCCATTATCATTTCTTCTCCCACTTTACAATGCACATTTAAGTATTTATCTGCAGAGCTAGAGTATTCAAAGAGACAGTTGATAAGAGACAGTTAATAACGTTTTTATATTAAAAAAAAGTCACAAAATCTTATCAAGTCTTTAAAAATGAACAGAGTATCACTTTTTAAAAAATATCACGGCTGGTGTTTCATGAGTACATGCAACATTTGTTGTTGGTTTAAAGCTTAATAAGAATTCAGTCCATCTGTGACACTCATCATTCGGCAGCTGTCTGCACAGAAATACAAAATGAACTTTCATATTCAACCCTATCTATTGTCAGGCAAGAAATATTAATATTGGACGATTCTGCAAACGACTCTTATGTCCAAGGCCAATGTTTTTAAATTCTCGCTTTCTGCAATATTTGCGCGTGGCAACTACGGACTGGTTAAAGTTAGGCAAAGATCATGGTTACAGTTAACTAAAAGTCAAAATTAAAACATTAATTGCAGGTCTGTGCATGAAGTAAATGAAGCCTGCATAAAAGTCAGGCGTGTCATGCCCATCCACCACACCGACCTCCACACCCTTATACTTGCAGCCTCCTCAGCCTGAGGTCACAATAATTGACCATTTGCTGTTTGCTATTGCGATTTCTAGCAAGCGATTTTGTTGGCTGAAATGACAACCATCGCTGGCAGATTTCATCAGCTATAGCTAGGTAGCTAATTAAGTTAATGAGCTGGTTGAAGATGCTGCTCCGGCAGACTTAAATGTTCAATGTTTTAACAACTCGTTTTAATAGTCCTAAATAGGCCTATGGTGGCTGCATGCATGGTTTTGTGCTAAAACACAGAGGCTAAAGCTGCATGCCCCAGGCAAAAAGTCAAGGCAGTTGATAATCCATGTAGAGGACATATAAATAAACCCCATTACTCTTGTATTGCAGTATAGAGCCAGCTGGTCCTAGTATTATGAAAAGTATAATAAGGACAAATGACAAAAAGATCAGACTGTTATTTTGATCCAACATAATCCTGTTTGGCTGCTTAGTTTACATTTGTTTGTATTTTCCAACGGAAAGTTTTTGTTTTTAACGTTAGAAGAGGAAAGGCTTTTAGGATGAGGAAAACTGATGTGTCTGGCAAATGTAGCTCTATCTCAGGTAACACTGACTGGGCTTGCCGAAGTATAAACCTAAATCCATTAAGAGATAGAGCCGTCACTATTCAGGGTAGGGGTTTACTGAATGGTCAATTCCTGCGTTGGTACAGAACATAAAGTTTGAGGTGTGTAATGGTCCAATATGGACGTAACCCCCGGGCTGTTCATATTCTAGCACTATATAGTCAACAATGTAATAATATACTATAATATAATACAGTTAATGTAATTACCTGTGCAGTATCGGTATATTGATTTTTGTCAAGCTGTTTCATTCAAGTTCTCCATGACAAACTCTGTTCTATTTATAATACATTCAGTAGTCCTTTTCACTTTCCCTCTCACCGATTTTGGCTGTAGCTAATCAATAGTCAAAGGATAGATTGCTTTTGAAACAGGTGGAAGTTTTCCACAGGACAAAGCATGGCAGGATGTTATTCATTCGGTGCGGTTCTGAAAGCCAGGCACTTTCCACTTTTAGGTTGAAATGGTGGCACTATCGACTCAGAGACACAAACGGTGAGGGCTTTCAATGCATCTCTCTATACCCACCTCTGTAGCAAAGATCTGTCGGAGGAGATTTGCTGGTGTATTCCTGTAAGAGAACCAAAATCTGAGCAAATGCTCCCAAGATACCAATGAAGGATGTGGAACTATTTTTTTTCAGTAACTGTTTAGAGGAAGATGGGCCGCAAGTTTGTTACACTCATACCAATTTCATGACGAGGTGTTTTGAAAACTTATCCAAATCTGTGGGCTGAACACAATCAAGCTGATCTTTAGCAGGACTCAAGTAAACATCATTTGACTTTGCGGGTGAGTAAAGTAATTCTCTCTCTGATGTGAAGGCTGTGACTGCTCATATAGTGCAGTGTTTACCTCCAGCTTTGTCATTATCACTCGCCAGACAGATTGATCCAAAGGCCCCATCAGACCATTTGAAGTAGATTGTTTGTTTGTACGTCTCCCTGGCTTTGGGTATTCTTTGTGCGATGCCCTCTTTCAGTCTTGGAAATAGGCCACTATTTCTCACCTTGGCAAAGACCCTTAGAGTAAGCCCCATATTCTGTCATTTTCATCAGTAAAAAAGAACACTGGAAACTCTGGGATGACAGACAAATTGCAGAGTGCAGCATTTGGAACAGCTACTACTAAAAGAATTCAAGCACCGTAGCAGAAGAGGGATAAGACGAGACTTTTTTTTAAAAAAAGTATCTTAAACAGAAATGCCAAACGAATGTAGGTATTTAGATAAGATATTTCCCCCATATCGCACACATACCACGCCAAGGAGGAAACTGGACACCAAAAATGTCTGAATCCTGCTGCCCAAAAACTTTAAGCACTCAGTCATACTTCACTCTAATCTAATTGAGTTGGAAATTAAAGCCCCAGAATAAGGTTAGTGACAGAGCTTTTATAAATGAGGTATAATAATAGCCAAAGAGAATTGGATGTAATGATACCAAGTCAGTTTTTGGATTATCAAGTCATATAGAAGGTAAAGTACCCCTAGACACAGTAATGTAAAGTAAGTGTGTGTGTGTGTGTGTGTGTGTGTGTGTGTGTGTGTGTGTGTGTGCTAGTTGCACAATATAATGAAACTGTCTGTGTGTGAACCACATGTGCATATACATACTGTACATACGTACAAGACTTTACTGCCTTAAAGAATAACTGCACATAAATGTCAGAAGAGCAATCTTATTCACTATTAATGCTGTGAGTCTTTGACAGAACAAAGTCTTTTAAAGATTGTCTGTTGAATAAATTACTCCATTAATGACAGAAATGTGACAACTACATGTTGAATCAAGGATTATGTCCGAAACCTGACACTCTTCATCAAAGTAGCAGATTTAAATTGTTCTTGTGTTTGACTTTCAAAGCCCATCATGTTCAGAGCACGCATGTAGCTTTCAAGCTGAAATTAACTTTGTCCATGAAAATATCATCTAAATGTCATCACAACATCATACCATACTTCTCGATGTGTGCGTATGGCCACTGACCCGTGGCTGATTGACCACAGTGTTCACAGCCTGGTACCTACTGTACCAGTTTCTTTGATTTTTATGTTCTTCCATTTCTCTCTCTCTCTCTCTCTCTCTCTCTCTCTCTCTCTCTCTCTCTCTCTCTCTCTCTCTGACTCTCACACACACTACTTCTATTTTGAACCCTCAGCTTCCCAGACCTTCTCAAGTGAAGAATGTCTCTTAAAAATCAGAAAGTCCACTGTTTAAAAAAAGTCAGTGTTTTTGTGCATAATACTATCTTATATATAATATGGTCAGCTCTAGTGGAGCCTAAAATATAATAAGTCTGCAACCAACAATTATTTTCAGTATCAAGCAATCTGTCAACTGGGGGGGGGGGAGTCACTTTCCATAGCTCAAGGTAACAGTAATCCTTACTGTACATTTCTAGTTTTGTCTTATCAGCAGTACAGAGCTCAAAAATACAAAATTTCAGATGATGTAAAACAGCAAAGAAAATCAGCAGTTCATCACACTGGAGAGACTGGAACCAGAGTGTTTGGCATTTTAGCCACACTAGCAGCGTGGCGCTATGGCAATGTCGGTCTGTCGACCAGTCGGCTCACCACTTTGGTCCAGACTTAAATATCTCAACAACTATTGGAGGGATTGCCATGAAATGTGGTACTGATATACAAGGTCCCCAGAGGATGAATCCTAATTACTTTGATGATCCCCAGACTTTTCATCTAGCACCAACATCAGGTCAAAATTTTTATTTTTCCGGTACTTTGGTTTATGACCTAATAAAAATGTATGACATTACCATCATAGCCTCAGTTGCACTTTGTGTTTAGTGCTGATTAGCAACTCTTAGCAAAAGCTAAATTTATATTATGAACATGGTAAACATTATACTTGATTAAACATCAGTATTTTAGCATTATCACTGTGAGAATTTTAGCATGCTGATGTTAGCATAAGTACAACCTCACAGAGCTGCTAGTGTGACTTGAATCAATTTTTAGAATTGTTATAAATCAAAGTTCTGTCATTTGACTGATCAGCTAATCAATTCATCACTTCAGCACTATATAATTTATTGAAATACTATTGGGATTTCCTCAAAATTGTTCAGCCTGCCTTGCTCACAGGACAATCTAGTGGCTGTCTTTGCATCTGCGTAATGCTTAGATGTCTCTGAATAACTGTGTTGCAGATAATGATGCAAACCATTATACAGTAACTAGGTCAACACAGGAGAGACCCAGTTGGGCTTTTACATCCTCCTGTTGTCACATTCCAACCTATTAGCACAGCAATTGTGTGCGTGTGTGAGGGTGTTGTGCGCTTGCAAGGGCATACATGCAACTGTAAATAACGAAAGTATAAAAACCCTTTTGGCTCCCACATTAGATCCAGTCGAAGCTGCTACAGGATGAAGTTTGTCTCATTTGAACCCAGTGAGGCTGATGATTTTGTCAGGCAGGACTTCTATAATTGAAAATATTCATTACTGTATGTAATTTATTACTTTGTCATAAATCAACCTTGGAGTCCTTGGACCATTCACTGTGATCATTAAAGTTTTAATTAAAACACTGAACTATGATAACGTTGCTATTTTCTGAAGGGCAATGAAATATAGTGGGGACATTTTTTATTTTATTGTATTTTTTTGCATTGTACAGTACAAGGTTTTACCACATTTGACATTAAAGTACAATCAACACTTAAGGGCTTCTTCACCATGTTGACACACTCTGTTGTGTACATCTTCACACGTTTTGCCCTTTGCAAATTTGACTTTGTCCATCTTGTGATGTAATTTAATAATTTTGAGCCCTGTGTCATATTACAGCTCAATTTATTTATATTCAGTGCAGGACACAGACACTGTGGGGACATTTTGGATCACTCATTTATGTTTTCTGTATGCTATGTACTTTAATGGAATATGTTATTCTAAAAGCAAAATGTACTGTACCAGTACATATAAAAAGAATGCCATAAATTAACAACTTTAAGGTTAATGTAAATGATCCTTTCTGAGAGTGCAGTAACATCACCGCTTTAATGTGTAATTGGTTAAAAGCCTCATATCTTTAACACACCTGCATTTTTTGGATCCATTTGCTGTTGACAAATGAGTTTCAAAACTCTGCCATTAAGCTTTCTATTCATAATTTCAGTGAGACTTATGGCTAATTCCTCATTCTACCTCCACCTGATTTGAATGTGTTTTGTGTGTGCTGTTATGAATTTCACATATAATTTTGTGTGGTATTTATTTTCTCTGCTGCTCAAAGCATAAGAGGTTCCTAGAGTCAAAATCATTTCTCTCTAAGTGGTGGGCTTCCATGTGCAGCTGCTTCACACAACAACCCGCCTGATGGTGTTGGTCAACACTGCACTTAATCCATCTTTTGTCTCTGTCTTTGTACATTTTCTCTGCATCTCCACAACAGGTTGCATCAAAAGGATTCATGCATTGTTACGCTGTAGTGTGATTTGTGTTTTGGATAGTGAAGCTCAGGGGTTTCTATCTTTTTTTTTTTTGTAAGTGAGTCATAAGATGACTGCTCAAACACAATCAATGCTGCTGGCTTTCATCTGAACTCATTTATCCACACCCACACTGTCTCTTTGGGTCTATAGTCAGACTGACTCTGGCTTGCTTTTTCCCTCTTTAAGATACACACTTGTGATTTTTCATACTCACAATGATTCAGACACCACCGTCTTTCTATTAACTCTTCCCTTTGTTATTTCCTTGCAGTCTCTCAGACCCACTGCTTCTCCAGCTGTTCATGCTCCGTAATTGTTCAGAGGACACCTGTGGCCCATGTCCACCTCATTACATTTACTTCCATTTCGTGACCACCATATCTCTGTCTTTCTCTCTAGCTATTATCTATGTATTTCTCTCTTTCTATCTATATGATTGTTAAAATGGGATGCATTACATTCTATGATTTAACAAAGAAGTGGCATCTTGAATTACAGTATTATAGCATGTTTTACTGATGAATGGGTAGTGGATAATGCCTGTAGACTGATTCATACCAGATTAAAGAAGGACATCAAACCCTTCTCATTTACAACATTCCTGCTCATGATAAATATTCAATAGACTCCGGCTTGGCAGAAAAATTACAGGTTACTAAACCATTTGCAATCACCATGGGTCACACACTGAGAGCTGTTTTATATATAAGTTATGCAGTGTGAGATGATGTGGAGTAAATTATGAAACTATAGGATGTTTTTGGTTTTCATCTTGGCATGAAAAGGGATTTTAAATAATGTGAGAAGGGTTAGTTTAGTGGAGATGTGTAGAATGTTAAAACTAGCTTCACAGCTACTTTTAGGAAAGAAGATTTAAGGCTTTAAAAGAGTACTCCACCGATTTAGCACTGTACTCCTATGACATTGTTGGACTCACAGTTTAAAAAAATACATATGCAGCAGTACCCCCCAAGACCTGTAAACAGACTTTGATGTGTAAAAGTTCCCCTTTAATTCATGATGCATTACCCATTTCAGAGGCTACAGTGTTATCATTATTAAGTTGAGTAAGTAAATATTAAGAGTCAGTTACTGAAGAAACCAACCAACATTCATTTACCTATAAACTTGAAACTTTAAACCTGCATTGATTTTTATTATTGACTTTTTTTGGCCACATGGAGGCAGCTCAACTAGCTATAAAAATAACATTGACATATCAACATATAAAGTTGATATGACAAACATGTTAGCTAACAGTTGCCTCTTTGTACATATAGCAGACACAGAGCAACATTAGCATTAATTTTGAGTCGTGTTTCTGACCACCTGATAATTGTAAGTCTGAACTCTCCTTTTAGCTCTGTTTTGGTCTCTACCAACTCATGCTGTGGGAAAAATCTGGCTCTTTAGCTGCTGCTAGCTAGTTGCTAGCTTTGTATGGCTGCTGTTAGGTGCTGAGCTAAAACAGCTACCTGCTGCTGCTGAAAACGACGCTTGTGAGAGTGATCCAGAATAGTAAAGTTGCGGGACGTACAACCAAAACAATCAGATTAAAGACGCTAAAACGTTCCATACAGCTGAGGAGAACTGCAGAGTTGAGTGAAAATTCTCTTGGGTTCATCACAGGTTGATTAGTGCAGCTTTAAAAAGTTCAGTTTCTTTTGATACAAACGCAACATTAGCCTGCAATTAGACCTAGAGATTTGTATTCCGACTCTGAAGGTGATAAGTTTGCAAAAGTTTAATATCTTGTAAAATATTAATGTGAAATCAAGGTACTTTCTGATTCATTTATATTTCTACATATAAACCATCTCTATATGCTTTTAAGTCTTTGCAGATACTGCATATTGCCTGTGGAATGAATGCCACAGTGCATAGAAAAAATGTTACCTTGAAAACCATGAAGGATAGGAGGCTGAACATAGAAATAACCCTGAATAACAGTTTCTGACATAATGATGATCAAAGATCTAAATATGAGATCTTATTGTAGAGATCTAATCTAATTCAAATGCTTCAATCAAAATGAGAAACAGCTCACATAAATGGCAGCAGATGAAGGCTATATCAGGTTCTGTACTCTCATGAAGTTGGTCTGCGTGTAGGGGGCTATAATTCATCAAATCTGGCTTTCATCCAATCAGCAAGCAGCGACACCAGGTGCAGGACAGCCAGATGAAAAACACCTTAAAATGTCAGTTGTTGCTTTAGCTCAGATCAACAGAAATTGGATGATGAACTGTTACAGAGATGATACCAATTACTGTGTAAGATTTAAATACATGATAAACAGTGATTTATTTCTGCAAAGATTAAATGTAGCCTCATCAGTGCATATTTGGATGATGTATGATAGAACATAAACTGTTTTTTTATTATTATTTATAGCTAAGTGAGTCTTAGCAAATATTGAACAATTACATTTACTGAAAAGCTACTCACACAGGAACTGATTGTAAATGAGCACCAACTAATGTCTTGTTTCTCCCCACACACAGGAAATATAGTTTGAGATAAAGTTGGCAATTTACTGTGAAAACCCCTTGATGGATTAGCACAGATTTAAGAAAATATTCTGCAATGGACAAAATTGCATTACCTCAAAAGACATTGAATTTGAGAAATGGTTGACGCAATCATTTAGTTTCCAAAGTTATTTGCATATCGGTTTCCCTCTCTGGAAAGCATTTTGTTCCGTCTCTTTACTTTTTTCGCGTTTAAACTCTTAAGATATCCTTCTTTTTTGAAAATCTGAAAGCCTCTACTGTCACCATCTCATGCAAAGTGCTGTGAAAAATTGCACCTAAGTGTCCTTCTCTAAAGTTCAACTGCCACCCCAGAGTTTGAACATGTCACGAAATGGAGAAAGAGTGGGAAAAATGATCCACAGCACACACAGGCATATATATTGGCATTTGGCAGACTGAGGTAATACGTAAAAAAAATAAAATCACAAAATAAAAGAATGAATATGCTGAAGACAATGTCAAAAATTATCTAACTTCTGATTTAGCTGTATGCGCTAATATTTCTTTTAAATGTGTGTATGCAGGGAAGGCAGTGATGTAACTAAAGATGCCAGTATGGTGTGAATTTGTGTCTTCTGATTTCTTCTTTAATGAAAGGGTGTCGGAGTTGGTCTATGCATCAAGTGTATTCAGTGCTCACTGAAAATTTATATTATATTTTCATTCTAGGACTTCACAGCACTATAAGACCACAGATGAAACAAAAGCAATCCTCTTTGTGTGAGAAACCCTGCAACAACAAAAAAAAAAAGTTCAAAGACTCAATTCATGAATATTTTACCCGATGTGCCAGAACTTCATCTGAACATCTGAATGTACTGGAGTCCATCAATAGCCTATCTGTCTTAACACCCAGGCCACACAGTGTCACTCTCTCTCTCTTTCTTTCTCTCACTTTGCCTCCCTCTCTCCTCTAACGGCCACACACAAGGCCATTCATTCAAAGGCCCTCCTCATCCAGCCACAGCAGTCCCCTGAGGTGCCTATATGTACAGACCATGCTGCGTGGGATTGAAGTGTAAGATGGGAGGGAGAGCCAGTGGGGCTCGTTGCTTCTTCCTCTCTGATGACGAGACTCTATAGGGCTTCCTTTGACACCCACTCTCTGCTTTGCTCATAGTTTGATGATGAAGGCTTTTTTGAGAAAAATAATGGCGGAGGGAATTTTTAGTACTGGTTTAAGATTAATACTATTAACACTTTTATAAGGGACTTTGTGGCTAGTTCATACAAAAAAAGATGTAGTAAGTATCTCTTACTAATTGTAATACTGCAATGCAGCTCAAACTCTGGAAAACGCTGGCATGGATTTATTTCAGCTATATGGTTAAGTAATTAATTGATTTGCAAGACAATACATTAAAACTGATCAAATCACTTACGTCCATTGGCATTTTTAATTCATTGCTTCCGTAATGAGTGGTGCCATGCCATTGCAAAACCATAACCAGCTGTTACTCAACTTTAATATGCTTTTTAATTCAGTAGGCAGAGAGATTAAACCCAAGGATGGATTGCCAACCAGGCAAAGCGGGTGGCTTGTTTAGGAGTATGCACCAACTAAGTTCGATAAATGAAATGGTAAGGGCCTTTATGTGGGTCTTGCTTCATTGCCTAATCTTGACAGGACCTTGAAATCTAGATTCAAGACCATAATTATTTCCGTTTTTAATATTGTTGCTTATTCCTAAACGAATGTGTTAAATCATATTACCACACATCAATCCTGGGGCCAGATAATGGCCTGAATGCAAGACCATAGTTTTTTTCCGGATGTTACGTTTGAAAAAGGTGAGGTCAAGACATTTACGTTTTCACAACAGCAGACTTTGTTATTGTATGGAAAAGGTATTGGCCCCTGCATTGCAGAGCAAGCCTGTTACATTACTCAAGTGCTGCATTGGACTGAACCCCACCTCCATCCACAGCAAAATGGTTGAGTTTTGACCAACACACCACTGCTCTCCATAAATGATGCCAGCAAAGACTCCATGTCATCTGTGAACTCAGAGCACCCCCCCCCTCCCCCCCACACCTCCTGTTGCACCAGTATCAGACCTTGGAAATCATTAGCGTACCTACACCTAACCTCTCAGACCTCTACAACAGAGCCATCACACGCATAGCATCACCATAGCAAATGACACTGCTCATCACCCACTCAGTCCACACTTCACATTACCTCCATCTGGCCTCAGATACAGGACTTTAAAATGGAGAAGGGGTCCACTTCCTGGGACATCTATTATTCTCAACCTTAAAAAGTCATTTTCTAAAGGGGGGGTTGTCTTATAATCAGGGTCCACTTATATTCTGACCAATACCTATTTTAGCCTAGAAATAAAACTGTACATGTGGGTGGGAGGAATGGGGGGTTAATAGGAACCCAGCAGCTCATTGTTGCCCTGGGCCTCTCAAGAAATTTAATCCGGTCATGTTTAAATCCTTTGTAAACTTAATTTGTTTACAGGAGGCATTTACTAAACTTAGGACAGTACTTCTGCAGCCTTTTGGTATATAATATATATATATATATATATAATATTTACGTGCTCTATGGTGAGTTTCCTATATACTGTAGTGACTGAGTATTTATCTCCTGTATCACTGTGGTATTTTCTGTATTGGTAAGCAATAAAGCACCACGATTTTGAATGTAGCCAAAGTGACAGGGTGAGTCTGTCACATATAATGGTAAAGTGAGGCAGAGGGAAGGAGGGCTGATGACACAGAGCTGGCACAGTGAGAGAGACGCACATTGTACTTTGCGCTGGAGAAAAGGAAGCGCGCTGCTCCTCTCCATCACATTTCACTTTCCAAACGCTGACGGGAAAACCAATAAAGCCAGGATGTGATATCCAGTCAGAAGACGTCCACAAATCCGGCTACAGACCGTTTCTGCGAAGTCTTGTGGTCCCATAGACCGGTTAATTCTGTTCCATCAGCCGCGTTTTGGCGCTCTGCTCGGTGCAGGAGTCTGTCGACCTACAGACAGAGAGAGGTGCCGCTCGCTGCTTCATCCCGCTGGATGGATCCGAGCTCTTCTTCTTCTCACTTGTATCTGAGCACTCAGTCTTTGCAGAAACTCTGATTCTGTTTTGGAAGAGTTGGGATTTTGTCCCCCACCCCCTCCACTTTTATCGGTGAGTGTGTTTATGTGTTTGCTACCTAGCCTATACTGCACTCAGTTTTCTCTCCCAGAATAATGTTGAGATGTGTTTCAAAAGTAGCATATCTGAACAAATGCATTTCGTGCTGAAGTTAGTCCACTGTACGCATGGAAAAAGCCTGGGGGGAGTATTTTCAGAGTGCAAAATGTTACACAACCACCTTTGTCACGTTTTAATTTTTCTTTTTTTAAGATAGACATAGGCAATTTGCATCTAATGACAAATTAACTGACCCGGTGATATAGGTTATTTCTAAAACAAATTCAGGTCATTAATGTTTTTGATTTTAAATTGAACCACCGAAAAATGGTGTCGGCTAATAATATTTCCACGTAGATACATCAGGAGCAGTTACCTCCTTATTCCGATTCAACAGGTTTGTTTCAGTCCCTGACAGTCAGCGCTTCTCCCTGACCGTCAGTTGATGGTGATGCTCAGGACAGATTTTAGTTGTAGTTGTGTCTTTGCTGCTGATGTTGTTAGTTTAACCGATTAACTGCATTGTATTCACTGTACGTTTAACTAATTATTCATATCTGTAGCAAATGTGGGCTTGGGTCCAAAACAGAAGTCATTTGGTTAACTAATGCAACTCAACAAATTGGTATTAGTCACAGTGTGTGGAAACTGTTACAGGCTTTAGCTATCAGTAGAAATACATTTCATATAAACTTTACATTGAGGTAGTATGTATGTGAAAACCTGAATAGAACTGACCTGAGACAAGACTTCACCTTTACCTGTGTGCTGCCTGTCTGATTGCCCTGCACTTTTCAGCTTTTTACTCAAAATTAGATGACATTTTGGGCAGGTTCTGCTGGATTTGGACTGAAATCAGGGGAGAGTGACTGGAAATTAAATGAAGAGGAAAACTCATTTGGAAATCAAAATGTCACAAGCTTCATCAGAATCGGTGTATACAAATTCCTTGTATGTGTACACATACAAGGAATTTGACTCCAGGTTGTTTGTGGTCTCTATGTACTTCACACCGTTCCAATAAAACCATAGAAATGGATCCAATAGAAATACAAGGAGAACAGACTGAAGAAAAATAGGTAAACATAGAACTATTTATCATATATATATATATATATATATATATATATATATATATACTGTAAATTCATGCCCCTTCCTTTAGTGCCACGATGGCAGACACTGATACTTTGGTTGATCATCTAGTGTGCTGCTGTTTTCAGCTTTTTTTTTGTTGCCATTTATCCCTCAGATGTCAGTTGATTTCGAGGAAAGTCGACTCTGAAGGTGAGGAGGACTACTTTGAAGACTCTGCTTCACGATGGCAACAGGAGTAGCAGCATGGCTCCCTTTTGCCAGGGCAGCAGCCATTGGCTGGATGCCTGTTGCCAACTGCCCCATGCCCGTTGCACCAAGAGACAACAGTAAGAGACAGGACGAGCTAATCATCCTCAATGTTAGCGGCCGTCGTTTTCAGACCTGGAGAACCACTCTGGACCGCTACCCTGACACCCTGCTGGGCAGCTCTGAGAAAGACTTCTTTTACAATGAGGAAAGCAAGGAGTACTTCTTTGACCGGGACCCTGATGCTTTCAGAAGTATCCTCAACTTCTACCGGACAGGGAAGCTCCACTACCCCCGCCACGAGTGCATCTCAGCCTACGATGAGGAGTTGACCTTCTTCGGCATCATCCCTGAGATCATTGGTGACTGCTGCTACGAAGAGTACAAGGACAGAAAGAGGGAGAATTTAGAGCGGCTGCAGGATGATCAGGAGGAGAACAAGGACCAGAAGCTGCCCAACATGAACTTCAGGGAGACTATGTGGCGGGCCTTTGAGAACCCCCACACCTCCACCATGGCCCTGGTCTTCTACTATGTCACTGGTTTCTTCATCGCCATCTCGGTCATCACTAATGTGGTGGAGACGGTGCCCTGTGGTTCCACCGCCAACCAGAAAGACATGCCATGTGGTGAACGCTACACAGTGGCATTCTTCTGCATGGACACCGCCTGCGTCATGATATTCACAGTGGAGTACCTGATGCGCCTGTTTGCTGCGCCCAGCCGTTACCGTTTCATGCGTTCAGTGATGAGCATCATCGATGTGGTGGCCATCTTGCCGTACTACATCGGCCTGGTGATGACCAATAACGAGGACGTGAGTGGCGCCTTTGTGACGCTGCGTGTGTTTCGAGTGTTCCGTATCTTCAAGTTCTCCCGTCACTCGCAGGGCCTGCGGATCCTGGGTTATACACTCAAGAGTTGTGCTTCAGAGCTGGGCTTCCTCCTCTTCTCACTCACCATGGCCATCATCATCTTCGCCACGGTCATGTTCTACGCAGAGAAGGGCTCCAGCTCCAGCAAGTTCACCAGCATCCCAGCTTCCTTCTGGTACACTATTGTCACCATGACGACGCTGGGGTGAGTAATAGACATATACACACCCACGTACACAGACGCACACACAGGTAAATACATTTATACACATGTACACATTGTAAGCATCCTTCTCATTCACTGTGCTATACTATTTATGAAAAACACTTTGAATTTCAAATTAGCATTAAGACAGCCTGCCCCCATACTTCAGTACGCTACAGCTTATTTGAGGCTGCCAGTGTGAGGAAGGGTGGGCAGTGTAGCATTTATATACCAGCACAAACACTCGTGGCATTTTGTTTGCCCCACTTAGAGCTCGCCAAATAAGGAGACAGTGGTTGAATACATACAGTACATCTTGAGTATTGAAAAGAAAGGAAAGCCCAAATGCTACAGTTTTTTTTGTTTGTTTTGTTTTCTTTAGGAATAAATGTTTCCTGACACAAGACATAAAGCAGTGCTGAATCATTATGATTAAAATGATACTGATCTGACGTTGGAAACAGTTATGATTGGTCAGCCAATTCATAACAAACTAACAAATCTTCATCATTTTTCCACCTCTTCACCCATGTGACATTTAGATGACAGGACTCCTTACTGTCCTTGGATGAACAGTGGTTCAGTTGGATTGTTTTACAGAGAAAAACAATATTTTTCGTACTCTGTTTCTGTATTTCTGTATTTTCTTCTAATTGGGGGAACACCAGAAGCACCACATTTATGGCCCAGGCGTTCTTGTGAGGAATTAATTTGACTGCATTATAAAGTCAGATCTCTCTGCTGTGTGCCTGGAGGCGAGGTGTCCCATGAGGTATCCTCTGTCACCTTTATTATGATTCCACTCTGCTCTTAATCTTTTCACACAAGCTCACTGAGATTCAGGGCCATGAATGGCAGGGTGAACTTGAAAGTGTTCCCGAAGTTTGGTAGAGTGAAATACTCTATTATGAAGGCACAGTGGAAGAATAGTTATGAGTTCCTAAAAATCTGTTTTTCTTTACGGCTCTCTTTGTAGATAATGCTGTATATGTAAATTGCAAAACTGCCTTTTGGAATAACATGGCATGACACAAAAATTTGGTGGTTTCACTAATTTAATGAGTAACAGGCATGCATTTCTGAGGACAAATGACAATATGATCAGGCAGGAAAAGCATTAAAGGATAGGTTCACATTTTTTGATGTCTTTCTGAAAACCCACATGCTCATATGTACATTAAAAAGCATTATTGGTTAGTGTAATTCTTCCTCCTGTCCATACTGGCTGTGAAGAAATTCCTGATTTCAGTGTAAGTGATTGGGGATAAAATCCACAGTGTAAAATGCATTCTTAAGTTCAGTTGAAGCTAATATGAGGCTTCAGCAGTCTGAGTTAGACAAATGTAAACTAAAAAAACTCCATGTACATAGGGTCATGTTAGTATTATTAAGATTTTCATTAAATCAAGCCCTGTTTTTGATACTATTTATGGTCATCATTTTATTTCTGCAATAGCCATTCAATACAAATGCATTCTATAATTACCTCTCTATATAGTACTTTTCATTGTCAGCAGCAGAGTCCGCCATTCTCGAAGCAGATTTAAATTGCAGACCAGAACTGAAATCTTAAGGATTATAATTTTAAGATAGACCTGAAAAATGTGAACCTATTCTTTAACTATTAATGGAGATCTACATGGCTTAAAAATACACTTTTTTACAGACATACCTCTCCAAACAGAAGCACAGACTGAGGGCTCTAAAACCTGATCATATTGTGGTCTATTCTCTGCAGTGTTCATTATTCAGAGTGATCTGTTCAGAGAATACTGGAGAGGAGAACGTGGGCTGTCATGCTGCACCTTATTTGACCCTTAACAAGATACCTAATTATGTGACCTTGTGGCCTTTTTTCAAACAAAGTATGGTTAGTTTCCCTGTTGAGGAGTGGCATCTTTGGCTGGCAGACCTGAAACTTTCTGTCCTTTTTAAGGTGACATTACAGTAGTTATTTAAGAATCGTGAACCATGAAAAACAGTCATTTAATCTTCAGGTTATGGTCAGTGTGTCAACGTTTTGTCTTTTCACAAATAAAGAAATGGAAAGCAAATGAAACGTCAAGAATGGATCTACAGACATTACTCTCTCTATGGCTGAAAATGCTGCATGACCTTACCTGTGCTACAGTATTTGTGTAGGTGTGTGTGTGTGTGTGTGTGTGTGTGTGTTTGTGTATGTATTATACTGTAAGTATTATAAGAGGGTCTTTTGTACTGCACATAAAAAAGGATAGAAATGCCAAGGGGAAAGCATTATGTAAATTGTGAACCTTGAACAATGAGTTTGAGTGTGGAGCCATTATGTCCAACACACAATAGGCAGCAGCACTGAGAGTCTATCTACAGCTCTGACAATAGTGATCCTCATCGCTAACCAAGGACCGTTATTTGCAATCAGGAAAACTATCAACTGATGCATGTTCAAGGCTCACGCAATGATGTGTTCAAATTCAACATGTTTTCTCTGTAAAGCCAGACAGGTGTGGGATTTATTGGAAATGGCAAGGCCAGCAAATATTGTTAGACATATTTCTGTTCCAGATCAAATATCTAAAATCCAAAACCAAATCAAAGAGAATACATACTGTATGCTCAGACTTTCTGTGCTCTCCTTTGCCAAAAATGTGTTCATTTTCTGCTTTTCCAAACAGGATCTGACCTTCTTTGAGTCCCAAAGTGCAAATGCCGATTTAAAAAAAAATTAATTAAATTTAAAAAGGAAAAAGCTTGATTTCTTTCTTTCTTTATTAGTTTATTTGTAAGTGACAAGTACAGGGAACACGTGTGTACACGTGTGTGTGTGTGTGTGTGTGTGTGTGTGTGTGTATAGCCGAAGCTAATTTCCAGTCCCTTGATGGACATTTATACTGTAGTAATTCAGAATGTTTGGAATTTTAAACACAAAAAAATCAATAGGGATATTTTAAATTGACACTGTTTAAAATAAGAAGTCAAATAATTTTTTATTAAATGATTCTAGGCTTTTTTTCTTTCTGTACTGTCCAACATAAATCTGAATAATCTGCACAGTATTCAGCTGTTTGCAGCACCATGCACTGTAACCTCATTTGATCAAAACAAGTAAAACATAGGCTTTTCCCCCCACAAACGGGTACAGTACAGTCTTTGTTCTGTAGAACTACAACCCACACGAACAAAACAAAAGCAAGTGAAAATGAAATATGTTAAAAATAATGGTGCTAGTACAGTATGTGCCCCCCGACCTCCTCCAGTTTTTTTAATGTGCAGTAAGACAGGCTAATCTGTGCATAATTACAACTGCAAGTGAACAGCCAGCAGCCTTTTGTGAGGCTCAGTGTTCCCTCCTGCCTGTCGCCTGTCGATCTGTTCACCTGCTGAAGGGGCATATGCTCAGGTGATGAGGTCACCAATAACCCATCTGTCAATGCACACAAAATGCCCTGGGAAAAAAAATCTCAACACCACAGTACATTCAACGAGAAAAAAAAATTACTTGTGCTTTTTCTGGTCTCTTGAGCTGTAATTTTCTCCTCGGTTTCTCAAAGTGATCTCTTGTAATCAAGAGCACAAATCTATACTGGTTTTTATCTGCAGGTTGGGCTATGTGTGTGCGTGATGACCTGTGTATACTGTATACAGTATGTGTAATGACAATTTGAATTTAACTGACAATATAAAACAAATCGCAGTGTTCATTTCATAATCAGTTTCAGTTTTTACTTCCATATCACTAAAAGTTGCAAGCTTTCATTAGACGGTATATTGATGTACACAAGATACTTGAAAATGTTTCTGTAAATTTCGTATACTGTAGTTTTTATGTTGATTTTCAGCAAATCCAAAGCATTTGGCAACAAACACGCATACTTCGCCAGACTTAAACATTACTCTAACCTTTGCCTAACACTACTTAAAAAGGCACTCCACCGATTTAGTATTGCGCTTTAATAAAGCTGGAGCTTATGGGAGACGGATTTAAAAAGAAAAGTCAAAATTGGTGCATTAGAAGCCGAGATATCTGGATTAAGTCCCCAGGCTGAATCCTACACTTCCCATAATGCAATAATGCTTACGTTTTTCAAACTCCACATCCTCAGTCTGTAATACAGGCTGTCCTTAAAAAATTTGAAGTCTCTCAGCCTAAGCCAAGATAACCGGTGACATCACCGGAGTTACTTTCTTATTTACTTTGAAAAGTTCCCTCCAGAGCCACAAAAGACATTATACTGTCATGTATTAAACTGTTTTCACAGGCTAAATAGTGCTTCACATGACGAGTAAACTGATCTTTGCATGTAAAATCTTTTAAAGTTATAATCCTTGAGATTTTCTTGAAATCAAGCCCCATTTTTGATGCTATTTATAGTCTGCATTTTTTCAGCAATAGCCATCCAGTGCATTTACATTCTCTATATAGTAGTTGTATTGTTAGTGGCTGAGTCTGCCATTCCCATGAGCTGGATTCAAAACGTGGTGGCTTTTATTGTGAAGCAGTCACAGAAAATGCAATGTCTTGACATGCTGCTCAGCACGGTAGTTGGACAAGCCGTCCCCATTGAATGGGTGTGTAGTCCATAATTTGTGTCCAAATGTGGCCTCTGGCAGAAACGCATACATTCACAAACAAACAAACAAACAAACATACAGACCCATTAATAACTCAACTCAAACTCAACTCACATTGTGCAACAACGTGAAAAGTCCTGACATTGACAGCTGACAGTCAAGCCTGTCAACATTTTGATCAGATGAATATATATATTTACAAAGAGTACATACACACATTCATATGCTGATTCATCCCCCCCCATACACACACACACACACACAGTTATTTTCTTTCATCTTGTCTTGCCTTTATGGCCTGCCTCCCTGCATCCTCTCAGTGTCTGCATGAGCCCAGACAGCGCAGCGCAGCAGTTCTGAGTAATGGGCTGGAGCTGAGGGAGATGAGAGGGAGAAAGGGACTGACTGGCTGTATAATCAGCCACTTTCACTGTCCAAGAACAGGGGTGTTAAATCAACCTCAGGTGGCTGATAAAAGAATCTGGATTGAATCTCAGCGAGGTGCGCTCCCTGCGGCTGCCTGGCAGCGCTTGCCGCTGTTGGAGCCGGCCGGTTATGCGGTCATTGGCATCAGTGGGACAGGATGCAAAAGATTGATGAGGAAGGAGAAAGCCCTCTCTCCCCCTCTCTTTCCCTCCCTAACTTATCTGTCCCTCCCCCTTACTCCCCTCATCCCTCCATGAGTCTCCTAGGGGAACAGCTATTTTGAGAATACAGGCTCTGTATGTAAAAGGGAGTTATCTGTTTCAACTCTAATCTGATACACGATACAGGCACAATGGATGAGAGCTGTCATTTTTACCTGCATGACAGGTGCACTGCAAGCGAAGGTTCGCTGGCACGCCACCGGCTCTCCCAAGTCTCCCACACCTCTAAAAACATTATTAACCCAATAATGAGAGAAATATTAATGAGGTGTGCATTGAAATCTGACTCTGGTGTTATAATTAGAGTGATTCTCCCAGTTGTAGAGTCCTGGTCCTGGACGGAGGCTTGTTCTGTAGCAGAAAGTGAGAGAAAATGTTGTTATGCATGTAGGTCATGTTCCCATCTCTGCCTTAATCAGTGGCTATATATAATCTGCTCCTTTCATCAGAGAGACTTTTAGCTCGCTCCCCTCTGCGTTCTCCGCTCAACATCTCTTTAGACAATGTGGACTGGGCCTCGGGGCCAAAGGCTGGAAGAGAGAGGTCAGACGAGTCGTGCTTCGGGTTCAGAAGAACTCTGTGGGGCAGGGTTGGTCGAAAACGAGAAGGAAGTGGCCGAGAAAGGCAAAACAAAACTTTCTTTGACTGTTGTTTCAGTTTTGTCCACATATGCACATGCTGCAACGAATGATTATTTTAATTATCTATTAATCTAGCGTTGAATTTTTCATGAAAATTTTATTAAACTCAAACTATACTTTCCATGTCTGTGTAGTGCGTGATGTTACTTCAGTCGTCTGCCTGTGTCCACTAGGGTCATACACGTCTGCGTATGCAGACACCCAGCGTAGTATAAACATAAGAGACCGTCCTAAGAAAAACAACAGCATCAGTTGTTTCAGCAAATGTCCAAAACCGAGATTTGTTGAAGTTCAAGTGACAAGGGGCCTGTGTAATTATGGCGCTTGTCCATCGGGGGCAAAGCAGGAAGTAATGTGATGTCATTGTAACACATTATTTGGAGTTTTGGAAGGATATTGTCCTGCTGATGAAGATGTCAGTTCAGAAAAACGCTTATATGTGTCATTCTGGAGAGCAGTTACAAACAAGTATCATGTAATGTGGAGGACCTGTTGAACAGAGCCCTGTCAGTCTGTTTTGGGGTAATGTGGCCCTTTTAATCATTTCATCAATGCCCATCACAAGTTCCCAGAGACGAAGGTGACTTCATCAAATTGCTTGTTTTATTCAAACAGCGGTCCAAAGGTATTTAGTTTACAGCAATATGGGAAAAAACAGCAAAACTTTACATTCTGTCAATTGTCAAACCATTTCAGCACGACATATATGCTTACATGTATTCAAATGTATACCCACATAGAGACAGTAGACACAAATGTACACACAGACTTTTTTTTTCCATCTTGTGCATCAACATTGCTGTTTAGTTTTATCTTTAGGAAACTGGCACCTTTCAACAACTGATAAGCTGTGTTCGTCTGCTCTTTGTCTTGACGTTTGTGTTCCTCGTGTAAGGTTAATTGCCTAACTTGACCACTGCTCTCCATGGCACTGTGAAACTACAATAAGCAAGTCTGGAGCAGTGAGTTTGGTGACAATAAAGGAAGCAATAATCTCAGGGCTGATTTCGATGAAAGGTGTTCTTAATTAAAACTGGGTAGAACAAAGCTTCTCATGTTGGGAGTTAATCAGTAGTCTGAGTATTTTAGTATTTACAGCATACGTGTAATATCAAAAGTATCCTTTGCCTTTTTTTGATCAAAATGTGTTTTCTCATTGTGTGAGAGAATTTTGATTGGTGTGTGATTTCTTGCCTTTTGTTGTGCTTGATATGTAAATAATTCTGTGTTTTCCTAGTATTTGTGTGCTGCATGTATCATGTTTACATCAACGGAAACAATGAATAATTGGTAACACAAATGAGGAGTTTGGATGGCCAATTAATTCTGGAACGACACATTGTTTTGTTAATAATTCAGAATCTTTGCGCCATGCTGAAACAGAACTGGGATGTGGAGCTGCATAGTTTGTAAGTGGGAGTTTTCTTTCACACAAATCATCAGAGGTTACATATTGTGGTGCTTTTCTGTGGCAGCCTGCTTTCAGATAGAATTAATGGGCTATTTTGCTGCCTTGCTGAACCCCTGGGGTCAAAACGAGTGCAGCTTGTAGGAAATTAGAAATATTCCTGCCTTTATCGGGCCAAGATGCTCTTGGAGCCAATTTCCCAACACAAGGCTCTTTAATAGAAACCTTTCTAATGATAGCTGTGGAATTTAATTTAGGTCCAGCGCGGGTTCATTTAACACCTAAACTCATTTAAAAAGAATTACACTTGCAAAAGATAGTGGTGTCTGGAAAGCTTAACGATCTCTCTCTCTCTGTGTCTCTCTCTCTCTCTCTCTCACTACAAAAATGACCAAAGCTTTATCCCATTGTACCATGTGCTCACACACAAACAATACCTTTAACATACACACATGCACATTCATACGCTGACCATATGTGTGATGGCGGTAAACAAGAGAAATTGGCTGATAAGGCCGCAGCACTGTTTCTTCATTCATACTGCATTTACAGTAGCCTGTATCTGTTTTTTGGGTCAAGTAGCGGCACAACATGTGCACAAAAATCACCTGAAGCGTGATGTAGGCACAGGAGTAGCAGTCACACTGACACACCACAGCAGTAGCTGGGATAGCGTCACACAAAAAAAACAATTTGTATCATCCTCTTTGTATAGCGATGAAACAAATTTCCCCAGGTGTGTAGGGGAGGTGTTGACTGACAATGATGAATTAAATACCACTCACGCATTTCATTAAAGGAATACAAAAGAGCATTCCAGCATGAAGTCAAATCCCACAACATCTTATGGAGCATTTTCTCTATACAAAGTTCAAATATATACATGTAATCGATTATCCTCCATCAGAACTGCTTGTTAGATGGTCATTAGCTTTGGAAACTCCCTCCCCCCCCTTCCCTTAAACCTGTGTCAGACCATTTCTGGAACTTTCCGAAATCAACAATCTGACATTCACACCCACTTCACTTTGTGACTGGCCTGGTGATAAATCATTCTTCGGGGTTTGTCACTACGAGTGCCCCTCGTATATATTTATTAGTGCAGCTTTAAAACTACAGTAAATAATAAATATGTAATTGAACTAACTGATTTTCCAGTGGATCTTCTCTGAAGGTTTTTCCTCACCCTCATAAACAGCAAAATAACTAATGAAGTTTTCCATTCATTTAGTCAGTTCTTTTATGTTCACATTAATCTGGAAACAAGCGATTTTGGCAGCGCTGAACAATCCTTTATCCATCTTCAGAGTGATCCAGCTTGAAAAGGCTGAACTGTCGTCTTCTGCTGTCACTCACTGGACTCTGGATTTTTTTTCTTTCTTTCATCTCTTTTTCTTTTTCTAGCCCTACTTGTTTAGGACTCTCCTTCTGCCAGTAAAGTATAATTGTTTTTCATACTTAACTTGCCATAACAAAGCTCTGAACACACTGCAGACTGCACAGTAAACACCAGCAGTTTTAACCAGTACAGTATGCGTAAATGTTCTCTTCACATAGTCCGAACATAGCAGTAAACATGGCGGCAGTACCTGTGCTTTGTTGTATAAAAAGAACGTACGTCTTTTTTACCCTATCATCACTTAGTGGTCCTTTTTTAATTGTGATTATGTCATATAACCAAAACTAGTGGCCAGAAGACTGGCAGCCTCCACATTTTCTGCAAATGGTTGGATTTCGTTTCATGTCAGTCTTTCTTCTGTAATCAAGAAATGTCACAGACTCTAATCTTTCTTCTTGCTTTCCACATCAAACACAGAGCGAGGGCTGCTAGTTTGTTTGGCAGGGGATGACAACTTTAATCTAGGGAACCACAAATTGACACATTGAGCACCTTTTAAACATCCTGCTTTTTACGTTGTCTTGTTCGGTAACAAAGTAATCACTGTTTGGTTCCCTGAGTCTCACGTTTGATCTCACCCTTGGAGAGAGTAGTAGTGGGCTGTCAAATGGTAAATGGCTGTATTTATATAGCCTAGCGCTTTTATCCAAAGTGCTTTACAATTCACACACTCGCACACCTATGGCAGTGAGCTATCATGCCAGGCGCTGGCCCGACCATTGGGAGCAATTTGAGGTTCAGTGTCTCGGAGGACACTTCGACCAAGTTTGTTGGCCAACAAAGTGAGGAAAAGTGAACGAAGATGATGTTAAATGTAGGTTAAGGGAAAGTATGAGGAGAGCAAAAGCATAGAAGGAGAAGGAGAAGAAGAAGAGATAATGGGAGGAAATTGGAAGAGAGAGGAGAGATGGTAAGAGTGAAGACAGGCGAGTTGTAGGAGGAAGGCAAAAAGGAAGTGAGTGAACGTCAAATTAAATAAAAGGGAAGGAAGCCAGCGAGGAAGAGAGAAGACGCGATGCTATCTAGTACAGTTTCCGAACATGCTATCTCAAGATGTTTGTATCAGGGCACAAAGTAGAACCTTGAATGACACGGCATGCTATGTACCCCGAATGAGTGGGTTATTTTTAGATACTTGGCCCTTATCTCACTACACAGCTGGCTCAGAGAAAGGTAAAGAAAATGTATTTATAACCTTCAATGTGCTGTGAAGGAGACGAGGAAACTGTGGTGGAGCTGTTACAGTTTCTGAGAGGAGAGTCAAGGTTAATTGACCACACAGTAAAAATAAAATGAAGGGCATAAAACATAAAGCAAATCAAAGAAACTCTCGGTTTTCCAAACTGATATGAAATTACATGAAAGTGTATGTTTCACTGCCTGTGTGTGAGTGTGTCGTCTACCTTAGCCTGGGGTGCATATGCCTACCTGACATTATAAATAATACCAGCATGTTTATTTATGTTTTCCATTACAGTTCTCAAATGCAGCTCTAGGACACAGTATCATGCCTCCCTTTTCACCCCACATTTAAATATCAATTTATATGCAGCCAGAGTTCAGCAGATGTTGGAAAAAAAAAATGTAAAGTGTAGACTTTCTTTCATTTATTTGAGTCAAGTGTTTGGTTTGTTCCCTCCAATATCAGAACTGAAAGTGATGATGTGGCTGTGTTTCATTCAAACATTCATGAAGCAAGAGATGAGATCCATTAACCAAAATGAGCTTTCTGATAGGACGGCAAAAGCAATCAGCATTTGTGAGTTTGTTATAATAAAGGCACACGATGCATTCATATTCAGGGGGAGTGTTACATTTCTATTGTGCAATCATCAGGGAATGACATACAACATAAAGGTTACTCTATGATTGTTAACTGACTTTAGCAGCTGTTTCTAGTGATAACAGTCATTATTAGTATTATTAGTTGCCTGTACTTGTTTTTCATTCTGTTTGTGGTTTGATAACTGGGGAAAATGTTTTGTCGAGAGTGTCTACGTTCATCTTCATACTGTCCAAGTCGTTTCCACGTATTGGAACACACCAAATATGTGGTGTTTACTACAGGGAGCAGTGTCTCTCTCCTCCCCAGGCTTAAAAAGAGAGTCATTAAAATATAAAATAGGCCTTTAAATCAAAAGCTGCTGCATGTACATTTTAAATTTTGAAATATTTGTAGACCGGACACTTTTATATTTGCAAAGAAAGTGATGTGTTTTGTTTTTACAACTGTTGCAACAGTTTTCTGAAGGTTTGTAGGATAAAGAAAAACATTATCGCATTTTGGCTTGTGGCCTTTGTCAGTGTTGTTGGAGTTTTGGCCCTTTAAGCCTTTTTTTTTATTTTTATTTTCCATGCTTCTTGGAAGTAGGTACAGTTGCACCAGAAGTCCCTACTCTGCAACAGTTTTCTTAAAATAATCAGTTGTAAAACTTGGTGATTTGCAAAAAATAGCCAAAATGGCTGAATGGACAGACTGGACAGAAATTTAATTAACAGAATATCATGAGGAATACTCAGTGCCCAGTAATGAGTATCTCAAATCAAAATTCCTAAAGATTAATGATGGAGAGAAAATAATTATTTTTAGCTTACAACATGTGCAGTAACTCGTAAAGTTTTATGTAATAGCAAACATGTAGACGTGCTCTTGAATCTTATATCTCAACACAGTGAATATCGGTAAAAATAAACTAGTAAGTTTGGTAAGGCACCAAAAGATGTGAATGTTGACATATGGTAGAGCTGTGGTATAATGAGGTGTCAGCTCTTGCCCAACAAAACAAACATATCACTGCATCTAATAGGTCTTCATTTTGAGGAAGCATTAATGTACAAATTCTTAATGAAAATGACAACTTGTACTGTTTAAACGAGCAGTTTTAGAAGCTGAACCGTCCAAGGCACTCTGCTGATTTAACAATTATCGCCATGAAACAAGCTTTTTCGACACACGAACTGCACTCATTTACAGTTGCCATAAAAGGTATGTAAGATGACTGCCTGACCTGAATTTGATGTTCGATGCCTGAAGCTGTGCTGTGTGAAAACACCAACAAAAAAAGAGAAACTGCCTGTGCCAATCAGCCAAAAGGGGAGTGAACAATGACATGTAAGGATGAAACAGATGTGTCTCTTGGGTTGCTGCTGAGTGTGATGATCGCAGAAACACTCGACACAGGTTAACTTGAATGTAATTTTGGACCAGTGCATAAATTACAGCTTGTTTGATGAAAAGAGCTAATGTGGCAGAAGTGTCAGTGTAGCAATAAGTAATGATAATTTGTTTGGTTCAGCTGAGTATTTGGGCATGGCTGTGGACATCTGAACGGGACCACATTACAGACGGCATTTTAACAGTTTTTATTCCCATGCAGCTTTCAATCTTATAAGAGGAGTGTGTGATTACAGGTTATAAAAAAATGTTTGAGTTTTTTTTACAACTTGAGTTGCAGAGAACCTTCACCTTTTTTTTTTTTTCTTCTTTTTTTTTTTTT
>LKNJ01000303.1:238787-261060 GCA_002120245.1 Maccullochella peelii
GGGGGGGGGGGGAATCAGGATGTGGATTTGATTTTAAAATTCCATCTGCATTGCAAACTATAAATGGCACTGAACAGTATTTCTAACAGCAGGAAACCACTTATGGGTGTTTTGTTGTTATATATGTGTGTTTTCTCTATTTCTAAACCACCATAGTTTTAAAAGGTGTTGTATAAATACAATTTATTTATACACTGACGAAGTTCTGGTGACACCGTTGCCAAGTGTTTGCTTGCAGTAAGTGCAAAGACTCCACAGCAATAATAATATTCAAAGCAAAAATAAACAACCACAAGCATTAAACTCATTACCTTTCAAACCGACTCAAGGCTTCAATGAAAGGCTCCGTTCAGGATTGTTATCCTCCATCAAACAGGCATGCAGCTCCTTTCTCGACCACGTCCACACGACACCTCTCTCTTGAAGTGAATCAACAGGTCTGGATGCCAATTATGTTGACGTCTTGAGGCTACGGTGACCTCTCTGTGTCCTCACAGAATGAGACGCATCTCCAAGGCATGTTATCCTCACATGAGCATGGTTACTTTCTGCTTTAGTGTTTTCAGTTGGTGTGCACTACCATTGTTACTGAATAGAAAAACACTGAGAGAAGCTGTCTCTCTAGATGAATGTTTATGGTTAGCCACTGTTGGACTATAAGTTTGTATTCCCTTTTACATTTCATTAACCATAAAGATAGAATAGATGGATGTAGTCTGCCAAATTAAAATGATTAGAAACTGTATTAATCATAATTTTGTCTCCTTCTAGGTTTTAATCAGTCAGCTGGAAAACATTGTCATTTGGTTTAGGGTTAAAATTTGGTTCACAGATTATTTACTTTTATATTTTCTATTTGTCTAAATCATATTAGTCTCATATGTAAGGGTTTTAGTTATTTTCCTTTTTCATGATAAACATACACCAGAATTGAATTGCTAAAATCTATTCTCCATACAGTACATTGGGTGAAAACCTTCAGAAATCACACAAACCTCACAGAATTTCACATGTATCAATTTAAAGTCATTTTTTAAGACATAATTCTTTCTTTTAGTCACTTCATTGTTTGAGTGGTGTTCAGTCAGTGTTTCTGCACCCATAAGTTGTAATGTTGAAGCTGCTATTTTCACAGAACGTATTCATTGTTATACAAAGGAATACATTTGTTAGGCAATTTGCTTTAGTCTAGCTATTTTTAAACACCCATACTCCCTGAGACTCAACATCCACACAAGTCATTTTACTGGATTTATATGGAAATTGCTCATATCCAATGATTTTTCCATAATCATTATGGTTTTGCACTGCTTTATGTGCAGTTTTTTGACAGCTGTATTTATAAGAGATGTTTTTCATTCTAGCTGGACAACCTGTCAAGAAAACAGTTCATTTATAGACACGTGGGAAAAGTGTAATTGCAGCTCCTGTCGTGTGAGTTATGGATGAAAACCCCCTGTCGCAGACACTGAGGTGACCACATGTTTATTTGGAAGATGATGGCTCACACAACATTATTATGCCAGAACTCAGAGATCTATCATTTTAATTGCATTTTTAATTATCCTCTGCACATACTGTATGTATGCATGTTGATTAGAACAGCCATTAATCTCTCTAGGGTATTATAAACATAGACATTGATTATATTTAAATCCAGCATCAGTTACTTATTGACAAGGATGCTTATGACCAGGGACTGTGAGGCAGAGTGAGATTATATCTAAACACCATATTTAGGCTTAGGTGCCAAATTGTTGTTCAGCCCTAATCAGATGCAACATACTCTTATCTAAATGCTCATTTATATTGCAATGAATTCATTTATTTGTATTTGCTTCCTTTGTGTTTTATCTTCATAGCTAATAACCATTGGACTGTCATGCCTTAAGTTGCTTGTTGTGTTGCCCCTACTTTCTCCCTTATATAGTAACTACTTCCATTGTCTAATTTTATGTATTCTAAAATATAATGTATTGATAAAGGATCTGTTTGAAGCAGTTTGAGGTAATTTTGTGTTCTGTTTGACCACCTCTCCCACAGGCAAGCACAGTCTTGCACAAGGTTTCTTAGGGTGAGGTTATGCTTGAACAGAATTGGTTTGTAAGACACATTGTCCAACCACGTCGGAAATCAAACACACTCAACGTGGAGTAAAAAGCCGGTCAGTCATAGAGGAGGGGGACACGATATCATACAAATATGGGGATAACGTCTCACATTTTCTGACAGTCTCTTCTGGAAGACATTCTTAGTGTTGCACACGAAAAGTTCCACAAATAGTTGTGTAACAAATGAAAAAGGAGAGCTAGAGAGAGAACGCACTTTCTCACCTCCACACAGCTTGGCCAATCATGGCGTGAAGTGGGTGTGAATGTCGGATTGTCAGTTTTGGAAGGTTACAGAAATGGTCGAAGGGGGGGGGGCACTTCTGAAGCATACTGGCCGCTTTAGAGCGAGAGTCACTGTGGTGAATACTGTCACTGTATGTGTAAATGTAGGGGTCTTTTACTCTGTTCATCTAATGTCAGTCAGTTAATTACTTGTTTGTTGTTGACCCTTATGATGTCTACAGATATTGGAAAAAGAGAACAGAGCTTCTCAGGAGGGGGATGGTCAAATGCTGAAATTGCTCTGATGATCACACTTTTGACAAGTATTGACTTCCATCTATTGAGTTCAGCCTGGCAATTTTTTAAAATTCATTCAGATAGTTTGAAATGTCAACCTGAAAAGCTGCCAAAAATGTTACCAGAGGGAGTCCAGCCCCTGCACAGACCACAGATGAAACCAAATGGCACATCTTTACAGCAGCACCAAGCACCTCGGCTTTCAGCAGTACCACATCAGGAAAATGTGTTTTTTTTTCCTGCACTGTGGCAAGGAATGCAAGTTCATTCCTTGTCTGTGCTGAATTCCCACAGTGGGTTGAATTTGTTTATGAATGCCAAAACCTATGAGTAAAATAGGACAGAACTCAGAGAACTGAAATGGAGAACACCGATAGCGAGTGTTATCAGCAATTTCTGTGTATTTGAACAACATTGTTACACAGTTCCATTAAACTGTCAGGCCTGTCAGTAAGATTCGGCCCCAGATTCAGTGGAAATCTAAAAATACTATCAGCTTTGACATGACAGCTTTTCACTTCCACGTTCTCACACGTTTCAGCTTTTCTGCTGTCTCTTCTGTTGCCTTATAACCACAGCAAAGATTTTTTACCCCACCAATACTCTTTATTCATGTTGCCTCTCAAAGAAACATTGTTGTGTCTGCTCCCATAGGTTCGACTTTATGTTTTCCATCACCATTACTTAGCATGCAGAGATACATTTTGAAAAAAATAAATTAGGAAGATGAGAAGATCCACGGAAATTAAAATATGATATATAATAATATATAGCCATTCAAATATAATTGAGCGGTCGACAGGAGATAATGACAAACCAATTGGAGGAGTAAACTAACCAAGTGATGTGCATATCAACTTTGGATTTCAAAGAGCTCCCTCCATTTCCGAGCAGTTCATAATAAGTAGCAGCTTGGGCCGGCAGATTGGTTCTCCAATGAGCAACAGAATAATCACGTGCCATGACTGTCCAGTACTTTAATTTCAATATCAGAGGCAGACAATAAAATGCAGGTTTTCATCACATGGCACTGATGGACTTGGCTGCAGGGATCCAGATTGTGATGGACATGATGGTAATCAGTTATTACACAATAAAAGCATCCATTGTTAACGTCTGATATATTTATTTTATGCTTACTTTTTATACTTGATAATTACTTTATTTTTTATCATTTTGCCTTGAAATTACTCAATATTGGAGCGGTGCCATAATCTTATCTCTTTAAAGGAACAACAATCCAGTATCCCATTTAACACAATGTAAAGATACGATACAACTTATGTATTTATTTCAACAGAAGGTTTTGTAATTGTTTCAGGAAATGTTGAATTAAGTTACATTTAATTTTGTTTATATGTAAAGAGAGAGACACTATTGCATATTACAGCAATAGATAAACAGTATTTTCTAAATTATTAAACCCAGAGATATGATAACCAATTATAAAGATGTTAGTTCTCCAATAATTAGTAAAATGTACTACCTATTTGCCTCTGTCACAACTGGCATTGTGTATCTGTATTCCTGCTACAGAGTACACTTCTGTCTCAGATTGCATGAGTTCAGCACTGAACTGAAATTTAGAGGAGAGACGATATGACTCCCATATTAGGGCGTTTTTACACCTATAGTTATATCACACCCTTTCACACCTATAGGTTTGCTCTGGTCCGAATCAGTTGATGAGTTTATAGACTTGGAGCGTTTTCCCCTTAGTTCAGTTTCTTTTCACACAGAGAAAAATCCAAGCGAACCAAAATGCAATCACTATAATTCACGTGAGAACGTTCACTCCCTTTTATTGGTCAGATGTGTCTGGGGTGGTAGCAAGATAGTAAACACAGGAAAAAGGTCCTGTGTTCTGGATAAGTGCAGAAGAAACAGAGAGACAGTTTGCGTGCTCTGCCACATCCCAGAATGCAAAGCACACCTGGCTACAGGAGCCGTTTAGCTCTTGCGAAGTACACCTGGTCATTGGGTCGGATCGATGTCGGATCATGTTCCCACCACATACGTACTGCTCCAGAGTTTGTTTGGGACTGGACTGAGACCATCTCCTCTCAAGGGTCTCGGTGCGGTTGTTTTGGTCCGCACCCGAGTGTGATTACTGTGTTCACACCTGCCAAAATGAATCGCACCAGGGGGGAAAAACGAACCAGAGTCCGATTTAACCGGACTAAAAAGTGCAGGTGTGAAAACACTGTTAAGGACCTCACACATGATCAGCGGTAAAACCGCTCTGCGCTCTCTGCGCCCTACCTCGTGGTGAGCGAAGAGCAAATCTCTTATCATCTGAAGGCAGCATTAGGCTCAGGCTTTTGCTTTCAGGGCTATTAAACTCATTATTGGCCTCATTATAGTATTGTGTATTCTTGATTTGCTTGTTTGGACACCACTGTGGTTTCTGAATTTGAATGAAAGTGGCCCATAACAAGGCACCAATGTCACTTGCACTTTTGGCTTAATTTAATGGCACTTCTTAGTGGCAAAGGGTCAAATATAAAGAGGGCACAGAGTGCCCCGCTGCTGCGCATGGCAGTGTGTGTGCAAGCCCATTTTACTTCAATTTATTCTGCACATGTGAATTACTGTTTGTCAATTCTTCATAAAACTCACAGGAGACTGCATAGATTTGTTTTCCACATAGCTCTCACCTCACATCTAACAGTGATTGCCACTATTGATTTCTTGTGTTTCCAGCCTCAAGAGAGCTCATCTCTGCTTGTTGTATCTGAACCTTTTTTGTTTTAATAATGTAAGGCAGGGGTTAGAAGATGAAACTGAGGTTACCGAGGAGTAATAATCGTGGTCTCTGGCAGATGTCAGTCATACAAAAGTCTCAAATAAGTTTTGAGTTTTAAAAGTTTGGGGGTGGGGGGTTAGGCGATTAAGTTAAATTGGCTAATTCAGGAACACATGGATAGGCCAGTTTATGTCATGCAGTCATTAAAACACACATCTTAAAACACATCTCATAGCAGAAAGTCTGGGTGATATGCATCATTTAAAGGGCCCCACCTGTGAAGATGTCTTTTTGTCGTTTCTGGAAATATCTCTCTCCTTCTTGTCCTGTTCTCCTCAGCGGCTTTGCTCCTTCATCCTGGAAATACTTGACATCCTTTTTTATGAGGTTACATGAGAGCTTCACTCACCTCTATATTTAGCTGATGCTATAATGACGAATCTGTTGGGCTGACAGAATTCAATTACATAAACATAGCCTTTTTCAGCAGCACCATAATCTCCAGAGTGATTTCTCATAGCTGTGGGGACATAAAGGTCTTACTACTCATAAATAAGGACTCCTAGTATTGAACGTTTGTTGTGGCAACACTCTTTAGAGTCTATTAAAGGATCATGTGGTCCTCACCGAGTGGTTTGCCCTTTTCTTGAAGCACCCCAACTTATGCGCATCCATTGTCCTCTCAGAAACGTTTCACTTTAAAACCACTCACTACATTTGTTACTACATTTAAACTGGTAGGACTATGCATCAGTGGAGATGTCTCACTGATCCAGACTCACTCACTGGTCCACAAGCTTAAGAGTGTTACTAAAAATCTTCACCAATGGACAGAGAGAATGCTGACTGCCAGCTTGTAGCTACCAAAACTGTCTTTTTCAAAACAGAATGAAGATCCAGTAGAAATACCAGAAACCGAGGCAGAGGATGGTAGTGGAGAGGTATTCTGGTATTTGCTCCAGAGGAAGTGGAACAAATACCAGAGCATAGTCATTTTTTACTGGGCTGGAGAGTTAAACAAGACTAATGTACAGCAGTGCTAGCCGCTCAGTGAAGCTGTACTTAGGCATCAGTAGTTGTTGATATATCTTTATCTCTATCTCCGGACCAAAGAGATGGACTGACAGATCCATCCATAGAGCCACACAGCTAGCATGGCTAAAAAAAAATAAAAAAAAACATAACGAGGATGCTTAATAGTAACACCGCATATTTCTGTATTTATAGACTCAGCAGTACCTAATCTTAAGGACAGGAGATACTTCTTTGAGGACAGAGTGTACACATTTTGGACAGAGATTACATATAGGGTAGGGTGAAATAGGCAATAGAAGAACATAGAGCTGCTTATGTGCACATTGTCACAAGAAGTAGGAATAGTAAAGGTGGCTGTGTATGGATGCAGGTGCTAGCCCGTTCCTCTTAGTCAAACTGTCCCTATAGGCTGCCGCTGGCTCACTTTGGTCTTCACATAATATCAGTGAACCATTTCTTTCATTGGGTAATGGCTCTCCTAGTAGCCCTCCACAGTAACAAGGTAACGAAGTGTGTTATTTCCTCCCAAGGTCATTTTATTCAAGGTGTTGTACATGCAGCAAAAATGTCTGGTGCACAAGGACATTCGTTTTATCTTGGGAGAGGTCACAGAGTGCTCTGCTTTTAAAGAGAAGAATGTGCATGTCTGATGCTCCTATTTGCACATGTCTTTGTCCACAATCCTACTATAAAATCACTTGCCAATGCCCTGCTGATGAATCATCAAAAGTTTGCTATGACAAACTGTGCGGCAGCTGATGGTGTTCTGCCATAATGAGAAAAAAATCACTTGTAACCACATTCAACTACATTCTTTTACAGTCATCTCTCACATGTTTCTATTCCAGAGATGGGGTTCGAGTCTGAATCACTATGCAACTTGACTGTACACTAAGAGCACATACCTGCTCTGTATGTTACCATTGTCACTCTTCTGTCGTATATCTCTTTGAAAATTCTTTTCAAAACTATCCTTTTTAAACGGCGACAGCAAAGACAGCTGTATTGCTGTTTTTGCCTACGGTATGTAAAGCATCTGAATAGAAACACACTGGCACACAGAGATAATCCCCCCCATGTCTTTTAGTATAATATTAGACACCTACATACATAAATAAATTTGACGTCACCATAAGCTATAAGGTTATCATTACTGAGTATTGCAACAATAGCTGTGGCTGAAAGAGTAAACAGTAAAGGTTTGTGTATATGAGTTCATTTAAATAGAGTGGACTTAACTGCGCTAACGTCACCGGGCGGCTCAAGACGGTTGTATGATTGCAGAGTTCTTCATGTGAATGTTAAAACCCCCGTTAATTTACATAATAACACTATATTGATTTACTTTGAGTTTAATAACCCCATTGTGTCTTTATATCACCTTTCCACAACCAAAATAAATTAAAAAAATTGTAAGGAATTGCTAAAACAATCTGGTTGTCTATTGTAAGTCGCTAAAGTTAGCATGCCTTCCTATGTGGTTATCTACAGCAGTAACCTCGTGTATTACTTCCAAGGCCAACACTTAGCATATTATTAGCTAACAACCTCAAATCTTTTTCTCATGTAAAACACATTACTTGAAAATACTAACAAAGCATTAATCTGATCCTTGTGTTGTCTATCCAAGTTCTATAAATAATGGGAAGTGGACTTCACTTATATAGCGCTTTTCAACCTTCACAGTTCCCAAAGCTCTTAACAGATTGGTCTCATTCACCCATTCACACAGCGATGGTGACAGAGCTGCCATGCAAGGAGCTGCCCTCCATCAGGAGCAACTTAGTGTTCAGTGTCTTGCCCAAGGACACTTCAACATGTGGACAGGAGGAGCCACCAACCCTGGGATTAATGGACGACCCGCTCTGCCTCCTGAGCCACAGCCGCCTTACAGTAAACATCTAAACTGCATTATGTTATAAAGAAATATCACTCTGAAATTAATTAAGAATTCATAAAGTCTGCCAGCAACAGTTGTCATTTCAGCTGGAAAAATCGATGGTCGATGATTAAAAATTAGAATCCCGCTCTACTTCTGCCTGAAATCAACAACCTACTGTTTCAAATATAATCACAAATTTTGAGTGGTAAATCTGCCACAGTTACCATTGTAAACTGCATAATGTGCTAGATTGTTAATCTTGGCAGGCATAGCAACAGTAACTAAGGGGGCACGGCTCAGTGAATGGTCAATTACATGAACCAAACTTCCTGAACTATTTAGAATGACAAAGGTTTACGTTGACAAAAATGAGTGAGATGTCAATCAAGCACAGCCTGTATATGCCCACAATGCTTTAGAAGAAGGAGTATGTCAGCCAAAATAAGCTGTGGGTGTGTAAAATCTTTTAAGTGTAATTGCCCAAGGTTTAATGGTTTTAAAGTTCCAATAACTCATGGTGCTCCCAATAAGACCTCATCATTGTGAGGTGTTGTCTATGTTTAGACTTTTTTAGAAATATCTTGTTAGCGCCAGGTCAGACTGGAAGAACCAGGGCAGCTCTTCAAAGTGAGGAGTCACCATGGAGACAAACCGACTCAGTCTAAATTGTCTCCTGTGGCCTTTTCTCTTCTGTCATTGTCTCTTCAGACAAAGCGGCAGCACAATGCTTCATTCCCCTGAGCTGTCAGCGATGTGTTCCTCTACTGTCCTCAGCACAATAGACAGGCTGTCTTGTTTGGGACTCGTCCTGGAAAACCTTGTGGCTGTGGTGTGTACAGTATTACAGTTGCCATAAGAAACGCTCTTGTAGATGACCATTTTTAACAAAAATAATAGGTATCTGGTAAATCTGGCAGCAAGTGATCCATCCAAATGTGCTAAGTCTATATTCTACTAAATGAATATGGTCAGCTTCAGGGCTAACAATATAAGAAACTACTTATATGTACTTAAGATACTACTTGACTTCTCAGGCTTGATCCTATTGATCCTATAGCCAATCATTTTGGCAGTACCTCACAGAGAGTGATCAGCAAAATGAGGCTACTTTTCTCTGCACACCATTCCACCATTAATTACACCAGGAGGATACATAAAAGGCTCTTCTTTGTGCCGTTTTCTTGTGTTGATTATAGCCATCCATGAGACTCGGGGGGGGGGGGGNGGGGGATATTTAGTAAGCTGACGCAAATTACTGTCAGGGGTGCACAGTTTTGCCAGCGCAATGTTTTCAATTTAGCAGGGTTTTTACTAAGACTTCACATGTAAATAATCCCAACAGCAGTTCATCTGGAGTGTTTTCTAATGTGTTTTCTGCTACTGAACTGGAATATTGGTTGTAAAGACACTTTTAGTTGTGAAATTGAGGAGAGCTATTTGAAAAGAAATCAAGAGAGTTTTCTTAACTTGTGTTCTTTAGTTGGGGAATGCAGGAAAACCAATTTACTTTATCCTTTGCACTGTAAAATCTAACTTAGTGTAATTAGATAGGTTTGTCAGTTTTAGGTTTAAATGGTTTAATTTTTACTTTTAGAACTTATAATCACATGTTCAGTTGACTATGTTCAATGGATTGTTTACTTAAATCATCAAATTCAGTTATTTAGAAACATTGTTAGCTTATTCGCATATACTTCCCAGCATGCATACCATTAACATAATTCTCCAGAACTTTTTCTGAACTTCTGCATTTCAGCCACTTCCTGCACCCTTAATATACAAGAAACTAGAGTCATACGGGTCATATTGAGGAACACTGTACCTGAGTTTATTGTGACTGCTAGCAGTACAGAAACCTGTCATAAGGGATAACACAAAACAAAAAACATAAAATAAATGATAAAATTAAGCAAAATTGTAATCCAAGCTAAGTTGAGAATTTGTAGTGTGTACAGTATACAGACTAAGTAACTACTAAGAGAAATAAAAATTCTGAGCTGTGACAAAGTAAAATAATATTTTAACTTGGGGTAAGTTAATAGAAGTAAAAATTCTAAGTTGGATAAACTCAAAGCATAAACTTAAGAAATTAAGTTGAATCGCCTAATTACATTTTTTTTGTTGCCTTGAAATTTCAAGATTTCTCAACTTTTTCTTTCTGACAGTGAGTGGTCGTTGATAAATTGATAAATCAGATGCAGCAGCTATTTGTATCATTTTCCATTCCACCCTCCCACATTTTGCGCCTCTAAACATGAACTATTTTATATAGTAAAATACCTAAGCCAAAACATCTTACCTGCAGAAATCTTGCTGCAGTCTGTGAGCACATAAGGGCAACCACAATTTGACTGTTTAGCTGCTAAACAAGAATCCTTAGTAAAGTCACGTTTAGTTCAACCCCTATAATTCTTTGGAGTACATATTGAGAGCACTTGCTGGTTGGGTTTTGCAGCATCCAGGCCTCTTCAGTAGATCCACATAATTTGTTTGTTAACAGAGTAACACTTTACACTTTCAGATGCTTTATGTCCCTTGTTGTTGCTATCTCATTTAGTGCAGTAGAACCCATCTATAGTATTTGGTGCTTAAGTGGCCAAAACAACCTTCTAGTGTTGTTGATCAGCCCATCTTTTCTCTGTGTTTCTAAACATCCCTAATTCACATACTGCAAAGTGTCAGCAACCAGAGATGAGACACAGGGGGACTGTATTGTGTTAACAGTTGAGTGGTTGATGATGATGGCTTGGCCCTTTTTTAATAAGTGAGCCACAAGATGACCACTCGAGCACAATGAATGTTCCAGGCTTTCAAATGATTCAAATGATGAATGATCTCATTTAGCCCACCAACTCCAAGTCTTCACACATCTTTTTCTGTCTTTCTCTCTATCTCCCTCCCTCCCACTCCTTCCACTCCTAATTCTACAATTAAACCCAATTTACTCTCTCAAATAATGCATCCTCTCTTAGAAAATACACATAACATGATGAGTCAGTGGTGCAACAGATTCCCATAGCAAACAGGTGAAGAGATAAAGCAGCTGATGTTCAGAAACACATTAGATCTGACATTTAGCCTTTCATGAAACTACAGAGGACCAATTTCAAGCAACAAGCAAACAGCAGTGATGTTAACTGTTTAAATTCCCAGGACTCCTACAGCATGGTCACAACTGTAGATCAAAGTGATTGTCGCAGTATTTGTTTCCACGCCAGACCATTTGGCGCTGGGATCAGGCAGAGAGCCAATATTCCCTCAGGCCTGAGTATGTACTGTATGTCATGAAATTCTAATGTGATTCTACTTTAGGGAAGAGTTGAACTGAACAATGCATGATGTCTTTACACTAAAACAGTGATCCAGAGGAGGGGGAGGAGGACTTTTAAAGATAATGATTCTGTATGTCAACATCAGTGATGGATGTCCACCCACATCCAAACAGGTGGCATCCTGCAGGCACAGCTATCACAACCTCATCAATAATATGTTTGCTCGCTAATATTCTGTTTGCATTTCAGGGTGTCTACAGTATGTTTTGAAAAGGGCATTCCTAATTAGATGGATATATGGATAAACTGTATATATTCACACAAACATCATCATAAATCAACTGCACAGCCCTGAAACTAAGGTTCCAACCAAACAACATAAACACTAATTAGGACCAAAGTCAGGCATTATCACTTTTAAGATGCTCCTGCCACAAAGGCTGAGATCCTAAAGAGCCTCAGAGGTCATTAATGTCAACAGAAGACATTCATTCTGTGACCTTTACGCACTTCTGCTGTGTTGCATTCAAAGACTTCTGTAGATGAGCTGAGACCATCAGGGCCTCGCTAAATATGTGTGTGTGGTTTACTGCTGCATCGTTGTTTCATTTGATTTTAGAGTGAATATACTTTAATTACTTCCTAACTTAAACCTTCAATTATTTTAAGGTTATTTTGAGTATAAAGTATACAGCAGTGTTCAGAGCCTCAGGGTTCACATTTCTCCGTAGTCATCAAAGTCCACACATAGGCAAACTTAACACCCATTCAATTTTATTTCACAAAATGAAAATAAATAAAATAAACGGTGTAATTGGGGCTTAAAACCTAATGAAATAAAACCAGAAATAAAGTGCAATCAGGGCATGCAGCTTAATGACATTTAAAGCGCTGCAACAGCAATTTGAACTAATTCAGTCTTATTCAGTCTTGTTCAGGCTTCCAAAACAGTCTTTTTTTTTTTCAGCACAAGTTAATAGGCCCAATACTAACAATAACAAGCAAAATAGAACAGTTGCTTTCCAGCCACCATCCAAATGCTGGTAAAATATGCAAGTGGCTGGTAGATTTCCTTCACAAATCAGCATCCAAAAAAACAATGGTAATCTACTGAGTGGCTGGTCAAATTTGAACATTCACTAGCCATTTGGCCAGTGGAGAAAAAAAGTTAATTTTGCACCCTGGTTGCTTTGCTAAAAAAGATAAACAGCAGAAAAAGTTTTCAAACCAGATTGTATAATCCAGCTCACAAATGCGTGTGGCAGTTGTGGAGTTATAGCCAGTGTAGCCAGGCTCCTCACAGCTTCTAATAGAAAAAGAAAGGGAGTTGGGGGGTCTTTCTAGCCTTCTGGTCTCCCCATGATGTCAATCACAATCCGCTTTCCCCACTTATAGTGGACCACTGGTTGTGTATTCTGTATACAGCTGTATACACAACCGATGAAATTACCCACACACCAGTTAGAAGAGAGGGGTATTCAACAGCAGCCAAATTGAGCAGTCCATAGCACCTGATTTTTACAGCATGTGGTGGAAGATGTATGCTGATTTAACTGTAAGAGCTAAAAAATTATAAACTTGCTGTGTTTATATTGTTTTTCCCTTTGCAGAGGGGGAGGGAGAGGGAGAGATTTCAAAACTATCACCACCTGAAGTGGGCCTTTGTGATAAGGGAGACGTATCAGTTTGACTGCTGTGCATGTAGCAGTTTAAGGATGTCTGCAGCAATGTTGAATATCTATATAATATAATTGAATATCAGTGGCTGGTTGAAGAATGTAGATAAGCCTGATGACACTTTATTACACATGTTACAATAAACTAAAAGATATAGTCATGATAATCTAGCAGTTTTCCGTAGATGTGTGGATTTGCAGTTGAAATAATCAGCTCAGTAGTTTGCAATTTTGTCCATTTTTTATATTTCATTTGTGCAGTTTGCAAAAGGCTGACTTTAACTCATTTGTTCATGATAACACAATCCAAATTGTGGCAAACTACACAAATCTTACCTGCAATTTCAGAAGCAATGTGTTATTTTTATATAAATACAGTTGCTGTGATAATAGGGATTTTGATACAAATTAAGCATAATGTAGTAATAGTACTGCACTGATATGCTTTACTTTTAGCTACGCAATTGTTCCTATGCGCTGTTTCCAATAGTAAGAAAGGAAATAATAACACAAAATGCCATATGTGCCCTAAATTTCATTATAAAATGACTGTGCAGTTGCAGCCACTCACAACTCATCTTGGATTCCATCAGGTCAAAGAGAGAAATACAATCTCAGGGGTCATATTAAGCAGCTGTAAAACATATGACAGCAAAAGACACAGAAACGAAGTTCATGGAGTGATGATAGAACATAAAACTCAATGAAAACTGAAAGCCTCATTGGTATTAATTAAAGTGCTGCAGCCAAATAGGCCATCTGTTAATGTGAATTTAACTCTGTGGTGGTAGAGTGTACATGCACTATCATGGCGTTAACACAAGGCTTCGGTCCCCTGGGCTGCAGGCAGAAGCTGAGCCAGATGAGTGCCTGATCACACTGCTCAGTGGTCCTCCAGGGACCTGCATGAACACTGAGTTCAATGTGGTCTGAGTTTCAATGTGCAGCCGTGCGTGACTGCTTAGACTGAGTGCCTGGACTCCTTACAAACTCCACGTGATTCCATAATAATAAGGTTTATAATCCTGTGTTCTCATTCCCGTAGTTAATATCACAGTACAGCTGCACATGCTTCGGACAATCAGGACAAATGTAACCGATCCTGTGAAATATGTGCACAAGGTTTCTGACTGAGAATGAAAGAGATACTGTAACAGTCTCAGGTATGCTGTGTAATCTGACACAGAATATACGCTGCAGGCTAGTTATAAATCAGAGTTTTTGCCCCATGTGTGAGCAGACAGCAGGCTGCTCTGTAAATTGCCCAGCTGCTTAAGTCAAGTTCAAGAGAAAACTGGGCCAATGGCTATTAAAAGACAGTATTCTGCTTGACCCCAGCCAACTTGGTCAACTGTACTATGTATATGTTTATCGCATAAGGACAAATACCAGGGTAGAAATGCAGTAGCTGTACACTGGGTATGAGCTGAAATCAAATATTGGAAATGACCAGTGAGGGCATACCTATCATTTAGACTTTTTGGTCTTGAGAATTTCTGAATAGGCACCAAAGAAATATAGTTGCTTGCAAAAGTATAGTGCCAATCAATACTTGAAGAAAACTTGGTGAGGAACTGACACTGGAGAATACAGTAAATCTTGTTGGCTCTTATAGAACAGAGAAGACTAAACTAAATCAGCAGCTCTTTATTCTTTCTATGAGCAAATAAAAATAAACTAAAATACTATAACATAGTCCCCTGATTCTCGACCAAGGTGTCAAGACGGGATTTTTAATTGATGGATTTCTGAACATGTCTGCATTAAAACAACGCAAGGGGCTGCCTGGTGGGGGAGTGTTATGGGGAGACATGAAATACCATCCAGGCAAGTTTGAGTAACAGAACACATGAGTTTGACTTATCAGACACCAAAACACTGCACAGCTCTGAGACAGGATTTTACAACTCTGGAAAGTTATCATGGTGGCAATTATTTTATCTTTTCCTGTAGAAATACAGTGTTCATGTTATAAAAGTAATACCAGGAATGTGCGCTTGCCCGTATTTGATTGGCCAATGCAGTGCCTTGCCAGATGGCGACACGTTGCAATCTGTCAAAATTTGAGCGGGGTTCAACTTTTTTCCCTTTTTGACCCTGTGGTCTTTTTTATTTGCTGGAGTACTCTGCCTTGGCATCCCCGCATGGAGAGCTAAATACAACCTGAATGCAGCCAAACTAAACCCAGGCTAAAAGTCACCCTGCTTGCGCTGCCATCTAGGGCTTGTTGGATGCTCTGTCTACACACAGTGTATCACACACACATCACACAGTACACTTTAGTGCAAGGCTGCATCACCAACTGTAATGATGGGCATTGTCCAAAGTCCCTCACACTTGAACCTCTCTACCCATATAGGTCAGTGCAAAAATACATTTCTTTCATACATAATTTATCGCCAGTTGCTTTTTAGAATGAGAAATAAAAAAAGTTATGTCGTGGCCTTGTTTTTCATTATTTTATAATAGGGCTGTCTGTATTTGTAGAATGTAGGGGCGTGTGGACCTTGCACACATACAGTATACACACTGTAAACACTGGAAAATAGACATATTGGAGAAAGAACAGTTTCAGAAAGTTAATAATTTTGACCACCAAATTCCAGAGAGACATGTCTTGTATTAAAAGAAAGAATGAATTGAATTCTGAGAAGAGATAGGCAGGTGAAAGAAAAATGGAAAGATTATTTCCCCTATGACTTCTACCTCCTCTGTACAGTGTGTCCTGAGATTAATTTCTGTTTCCCTGTGTATACAACAAAAAATTTGTTATTAATTTCTCATCCTCTGCATCCACTAGAGCCTTGATCTCAGTGTAGTGTGTTGTTGCGTTTTTCACCTGCCCAGTGGAGAGAAAGGTGCAGCTAAGTGGCTGGATGTAATTTGTGGAATCTGCAGTGCTTCTGCTCGCTCTGTTTGATTGCAGTAAACAAATGTCTCTTTCAGTCACGGACAGCTGGACACCAAAGACGCCCCCCAGACAGCAAAACAAAGGTGATTTGTAAATTACAGGGCCTTGTTCTAGGTGAATTGCACTCGGTACCCGTGAGTGGTGGCAAAGGTTGAGTTATTTGGTTTTGGTGGTAGCCGCATGCCTCTCAATAGAGCACAAGAGAACAAACTTTGAGTTCAAATGCTTCTATTGGATGTCATTGCCTGTGTTACAATAATGCTTAAGCCCTTTGTATTGTGTCACTACCACTGGCTGAAAGGGTCTCTCTGTTTTTGTGTATTTGTAGAAAACCAATTATCCACTTAAGAAAACCTTAATTTAACAGGAACATTTACCAATTGTTCAACCTGAACTAACAATTGGGTTATAGGTAATAGTAGCAGTGTGGCTCTATGGATGACAATAAAGAAATATCTCAACAACTATTGGATAGATCGCCATGAACTTTTGTACACACATTCATGTCCCTAAACGAGGAATCCCACTGACTTTGATGATCCCCTGAGTTTTCCTTTAGCGCCACCATGAGGTTCACTTTTGCTTTTTTTGGGGAAATGTCTCCACAATTTTTGGATAGATTGCCATGAAATTGGGTACAGATATTCATTTTGCCCTCAGAATGAATTGTAATAACCTTGGTGATCCCTTCACATTTCATCTAGTGCCATCATCAGGTCAAAATTTCAATTTGTCCAAAACTTTGGTTTATGACCAAATACCTGAAAAACTAATGACATTTCCATCAGCATTTTTCCATGCTGACATTAGCATTTAGCTCAAAGCACCACTGTGCCTAAGTACAGTCTCACAGAGCTGTACATGTAGACTTTTAGCTTTGTTTAACCTGCCATTGCAGTCACAAGTACATTGTGACTAAGACTGACCCGTTGATTTCACTGACTGCGCTGAAAAATGTTTCAGCTTTTGTGGAAGCTTTTGTGAAAATGCAGAGAAACAGGGAGCTGGTCTCCTCGTGCTTCTCTGCTGACTGCTAAAGGTCGAGGTCAGTTTGAAAGGGCACGAGGTGAGGCCTCAAAGTCTGAGTGGGACTGGGGGGTGTAGACTCCCCTGCTGAGGGCCACAGTGGGTGGAGAGCTCTGAATAGCACGAACATGTTTTGTTCTCTCTAACCAACCCCAGCCAGCTATGAGATGAAAGTAGGGGGATGATGGAAGAGACATGGCGTGAGGGGGAGTATGGAGCTTCAGAAGAATCAATAACAGTATTCTAACTTTTAACTTTCTGACTGTTGTGCTGAAATGTGTGTGATTTTTTTTTTCTTCTGTTTTATTTTTGGCAGTCAGGCAGGGCCATGCATACATACACACGTGCAACCTTTTTCCTTTATCTGTTATACATTGAAACGCGTAGATGTTCCACTTATCTTTTTCCTGGCAGTCATATCATTTTGCTTGTCACTTCTATCATCCCATCTCCTCATGCCTCCAGCTATTGTGGAATCGATTTGATCAAATCCAGTCTTAAACTCACTTTGTATTTTAGCCCCCTCTCTTCATAAAGCATCACCTGCATTGCCTTCCAGTTCCCAACTTGGCACCTTGTTCCCTGTCACACTTCAAAATAGGAGCCTGGCAGGATGCCATCTGAAAGTTTTTTTTTTTTTTGGTCTCCTCACAAGTACCTTAGAACTATAGAGCAAGCCTGCAGACTGTCTTCAAGAGGTTCATCCTTTTCATAGTGGAATGATGTGGCGCATACTGTAAAGCCTGTGGGTTTTCACTCTCTAATCTGAACCTAGACCATTGCTCTGTGAGTACAGAGTGCTGTGAATGAAAGTTACTGTATAGTAGGTGAATAAATGCAGTTGTTTAACAGCATGAGGATGGTTTGTCACAGCAACACTGAATAAAATATCTGCATACCTTCATACCTGCTGTATATACCTGAAGGCCCTGATAACCAACTAACCAACCAAGAGTTAGAACCATGCTGATTATTTCACATGAGAGATTTTGTCTGTGCTCTTCTCACTTGTTAGAATTGGATGGGGCTTTGGTGGAAAATGGTGAGGTTGGGTATTTCCACGGACCAATCAGTATTTAATGTTGTGAAGTGGGAGGAGATATTCCCAGAAGTTAAAGTCCCATTAGTTTTCTGCATGGACAATGTGAGGTGAGTGACAGTTGGCATACTTCCAAGGCCTGGATGGACATTCAGACTCACCCAGTAATGTGAACTATGGCTCCCAAGGTGCATTTTGGTTAGAAACGTCCAGTCGCAGAGCTTAAAATTCTGTTACATGTGCCTCTAATGGCAGGTGGAAGCTTAAGATTATGCTGTTGAGAAAATGAATAATACAATCTGCTGCTTAAATTAATTCAGTTTAAGGTTCAGGATCAATTTTGGAGGAATTTAGCAACTATGGTGCCATATTTCATTCACAACAGCAAAGTGTTTTTAATTCACTACCGCTCTGTTTCACACTTCTGACTGGCTTCGTCTCCATAGTAACAGCTGCCAAGCCTCATGGGTATTAGAGCCATCCACCGTACCAAACTGACAGAAAAAAACACGATTTCTTAGAAACAGAGTTGAAATAATTAAAACTGGTGGCCAAAAGCCTAACCTATAGGATTGTTATAGGAGACCTGGATGTATCCAGGAGACGCCTGTGTTTCTTTGATGAATAACATGTAGGGTATCGTTGAAAGAAAAATTTGAAATGGGAACACAGGATTGGGAAAAATACTTCCAGAATCACTTCGCAACACTATTTAACAATCAAAAATCCGAGTCTGATGACAGTTGTTTGCTTATATTTCCAGGAAGATGCCACTGTCTTTTCTTAACTTCATTGCTTTTGATTGGTAGTTCTTTGGTCAGTATTTGTTGTCCTAATAAGAATTCAGATTTGACACCAAGTTTCCAGTGCTTTAAATATAATTCAGAATTATTTACATTTTACAAAAATACTCAAATTATGGTTCAGGAAAGCAACCATCATTCACACTAAGACACACTACATAAACAGCAACATAATTATGCTTTAAAACAAATTAGTCTTTGTACTTCCTTTCCTTCATTCATGCCTAGAATATTTGCTGGTTTTCTCAAATATTATTTCTCAAATATAAGTGCACTAGCACAGTGGAAGTCTAAATGAACATGTTTCTCAATTCATAACAACCCCACTGGAAGCATCAGGCAGGTCTTATCCATCCTTATGTCCTTCATCGTTTATGGATCTCACTCTGATTTTCACCCTTCATGCTGTTTTTATCTGCCTCTCCTCGCCTGCATTCCTCCAGGTGTCCAGACCTTAACAACAGCCTGCAAACACATCATGATGTGTGACCTCTACATGAGGACATTATTGGATATAATCGGTGTGAGGCTGTGCAAGCATGACTCACACTTGCACAGGTACACATACACAGACGTGTGCGCGCACACTCACACAGTATATCTTCCACAGGGCTTTAAAGTTACTGAACTGGCTGATAGGTGAAATTTATTTAACAGCCATAACGGTGTGCTGTACTGTATGATAGACATGACAATTATCATGTTTAGAGGCATCTCCTGACATGCTCCGTGATGCTGTTTGTTTGCCATAATAAGTAAATATATTGTTGTGTGTCACTGTAAGTAGTTTATCTCGACTGGGGAATTGTGATGTGGTCTGATCTGGTCCGTTTATTTGTTGTTGTGCTTCATCTAAATGGAATTTGACAATAAAAATTCAAATAGGCTTTCTTTTCAATCAGAAGAGGCAGAGTATGATCAGATCTAAGTTTCTTTATGAGTTTACTAAGTTTCACGGTCTGATTTTGATGAAAGTTCACTCAGACATGATTCAACAATGGCTACATGTACTGTAGTGCATAGGTGTACCCAAAAGTAATTTGCCACCTTTGTCGCTGGTGAAATTTTCAAACTCATAAGATAAACTCTACATGATTTGACATTAGAATAAAATAATAAATATAAAAATGATTTAGTGATAGTGATTATTCTTGATATATTTGACCTATTCTAAGATCTTTACCAATGTTTGGCCAAAAAACTGTAAGTTTTAACTAATGTCACGGCCTTGTTGATAGTTATATCTGTACAATGAATATTTTGGCACATATCAGACTCAGCTGGTCAGTCTCAGCCTCACGTTGTCATAACTGGCTTTTGCCAATTCTTATTTTTGTTGTTAGCACTTTTCATAAGAACTGGCAATTAACTTTTGTCAGTCTGAGCTGTACCTCATCTGCGCCTCCCCTGCGCCTTGAGCTGTTTTAATGTTAGTAGCGTGCCTAAAAGTAACATGGTACAATAGTAACATACACATGAACAACTATTCAATGTTAACATGCTGACATTTTCTGATTTAAAAAGAGCAGTATAAGCATATTAGCAAATTATAAACCTATCTTAAAGCTACCCATAAAGTATGTGCATAAACAGAAAGATAGACCAGAGAGGCAGGAAGCCATCTTTATTCTATACATGTACAGAATCAAATCTAAATCTTCTCTACTTGTTGGGTAGCTCACATTTCCTTGCTATTACATACTGCTCACACTATAGCTTGCACTTGGGAGGAACTCAAAGGGAGAGAGAATGATTGGGAGGTGAAGAGAATGAAATTAATTACAAGGTGAGAGACAAAATCAAGGGTGAAAATCACCGGGACAAGACTGTATTTATATTTTGTGTTGATTCATTCACAGTTGAGTTGTAAGATACAGACATCGCGTATACCTGAGAAAAAAAGGGAATCAACCAGAATGTAAATAACACAATAAAATAAACTGTTTTCCACTGACACAGAATCCCTGCATTATCGCCCTAATGGAAAATGGAAAATATAATTTATTCTGCGACTTCCAGGTAGCTCGGGGAAGCTTTGCGTCTTAATATTTAAAACCTATCGCAGCTGAGCAGATGTTTGCCCAGGGAAACGGCAGAGTAAATATTGTTTGTTTAAAGACCTAGTACATGGAGAGACAAGCACAAACAGATGGTAATAGTCTTGGAATTACTTAAATGTACGCCTAAAACTGACATCATAACAAAATCCTTGTGTGAGGTGCAGTTGTTCTGCCTCACATTTGGCTGGCTTATGCCTTTGTTACTGATTTGAAATGTCTGCTGCTATAATTGCCAACTGACCTCAACTGACAGTGAAGGTTCAGCTTCATCTCTGCTATTCAAGCACAACATGCACTATGTAATCCAGACTTAAAAGAGACTTGCTTGCTCTGACAAACCTATTGTTTCATAATTGTATCTTACCTTGATAGCAGTACACCATATCTGGCTCTTCCAAAATGTTAGTAATTGACAAAGATTTGAATCTATCACTGAAGTATTACACTGCTCAAACTGCCATCATGAAAATAATTCCCTCTGATTTTTTAGTGTTAAGCTACAGATATTGAATTTGATGGTCTAATTTTATATATTTAACTGTTTCATTACAGTTAAAGTCATCTGAGAATATGGTCCAGTCTTTATCACTGACTGTCCACATTGTTATTTGAAAGTTATCATATCAGATTCCAGGCATCGGACATAATTAACCTACACTATCTGCACTGATTTCTGTGGCTAAGATGTAGCTTCATGTACATACTTACATTAGTGATGTGTTTTTTCAATACTGAACAGAAACAGAGTGATTCAGACTAGAAGAACGGAGATATGGACATTTAACCACCAACACAAATATCTGGTCTAGTTATAGGACTCCTTCATTGCATCAGACATCAGTGACAAAGGAGTAAGGTTAGGCGATATACTGTAGTTGAAATCAATATCCCATTATTATACAATATGCCAAACTTATGCAAAATGTCATATAAAATATTCAAACATGTTCAAAGCCATTAACTGTTATGCATTACATGCACCCAAACTCTACATATTTGTCAAACAAACACTTCAGTAGCTAGTTTTGCTAGATTTGAATTACAGCTTGCTCTGAATCATTCATTTGGACAATTAAAAACTGCAAAATGGTAACATAACATGTCTACCCTAAGTGGGGTGGGCAAAATATTAGTAACACAATTTCAGCAGCACCACATACTGTATATACACTATATACTCTGTGTGTGTGTGT
>LKNJ01000304.1:0-193688 GCA_002120245.1 Maccullochella peelii
TCCAATACAGTTTACATTACTATACCGTGTCTTTGAGACATTAGCGGGTGGAAACTTAAATCAGTAAATGCTGCTGCGAAGATGTCTTTCTTTTGAAAGACGGGGGAGTTTAAACGCAGGAGGACGGTGGGGATCATTAGTCGGCAGCTTTTTCTGTGACGTCGCTGCAAAAACCCTCTGATCACGTGACCGCGCGACAACCTATGACTGCAAGCTAAAATAAATAATTAAAAGAAATAACTAACAGCGAATTAAAATAGAAACAAAGGAAAATATATTACTTAATACGGTAAAATAATAACAATCTTACTTTGTAGTATTTTAGTGTAAAAATGTGTGTTATTACTTATTCTTGTAACTAGTACAGATTGTGTCAGTTATATTCTGTTATACATAGCAATTTGATAAAGAAAATTACCAATAATAATAATATGGTGAGTAGCTTATTTACTTCCTTGAATATACATTGCATGGTTTATTTAATTATCTCTTTATTAATTTAAGGATATATATTTATACTTTTGTATCATTTTAACTTTGTTAATTATTTCATTGTTTATTTATTAATATAATTTTGACCCATCTAATCTAAATGGCTACTTGCACAGAAAACGAAGTGTGTATCCTATGCTGTATATTAAATATTTAATATTTGATGCCTGGAAATGGATAATTCTATGAAATACCCATGTTACATTAATTTACATTTTTAAGGGAACTCACTCTCATTCACCATGGAGTGAATATAGTCTTAAAACGATTTGTAAATGTGTATTACATGATTTGTAATTGAAAAACAAGATTTGTGTGCAATTTTGGGTATTCGCAAACAAAAAATAGTTTTACAAATGCAAACATCACAACCTGAATAAATATGTAGATTTTACTTACAGACTTTTAACTTCAACTTAACAGATCTGATCCTTTTCGCTTTCAAAAAGCTTCCTGCTCATACAAATGTCTTTGTATTCATTCACAGACTGTTAAATTTGTTTGCACGGATAGTCCGTTACGCGCGGATCAGGTTACTTTCGCTTTTGAGACTATATTCGCGCTGTTCAGGCTACACAGATTCGTAAATACATGCTGCGTTTAGGTGCTGGTGGAAAATAGGGACATCTGGGCTTTCTGCGAATTCGTGTTTAATTTCACAGTGGGAAAGACGTTTTTCTAAATAGACAGAATAGCTCGTCACCCCTCGATTAGAGCACATACATGTACCAACCATAGACTCTGCACAGTAACCTATACATGTAAATATATGGTTTAAATAAGATACTGCTAGGTGGTAGAGTTGTTCTTCTGCTGGGAAAACAGCCAGTCCAGGCAAAAAGCGGATGACGGCTGAACCTAACCCAAACCACCGAGGGGCGGCGCTACGGGAAACACAATTCTAACGGGAGGGAAACATTTCGATGGTGGAAACGGACTTCCACACAACACCATTGTGTGCAGACAAGAGATGGCGGGACATGCCGGTGGCTAGTCGTCTGAAGTGAGTATAAGCCAAACGACCTGATGTGTATGGATATCTCCACCGGGATGTTCCGCCATCTCTTGTCTGCACACAATGGTGTCGTGTGGAAGTCCGTTAGCCCCGTCCCTCGGTGGTTAGGGTTAGGTTCAGCCCTCATCCGCTTTTTGCCTGGACTGGCTGTTTTCCCAGCAGAAGAACAACTCTACCACCTATCAGTATCTTATTTAAACCATATATTTACATTTACTATATATGCGCTCTAATCGAGGGGTCACGAGCTATTCTGTCTATTTAGAAAAACGTCTTTCCCACTGTGAAATTAAACACGAATTCACAGAAAGCCCAGGTGTCCCACAGTTTTCCACCAGCGCCTAAACGCAGCATGCATTTACGAATCTTGCATGTGCCACCAGCACTGGCTATGTCAAAGAGGAAAAACTCACTGTTTTTCTGCTTAGATGCGACAACTGAGAAAAGGTGTGAAATAACGGCTCAAACCATAGAGAAACACACACCTCTGCCAGGCTACTATTTATACAAAACGTGACATTGTAGACTTACCTCGAAATCCTCCTGATGAAGGACACCTGGAGAGATTTTAACCCGAGCAGACAAACTACATTCAGTCGTCCAGTGTATTTACTAAACTTACAGCTACACGCCAGCAACAAATGTACAGGCCTGCGCAAAGCTGTCTCCATCCTAGCTCACTGTATTTTACCATATTTGATTGGGGGTTCTAATAAAGAACAGCGAGAGTTGCATAATGTTTACAGCTTAAGAGAAGTTGTTCGGCGTCCAGAGACCCGACAGCAAAAGTTGTACTTCGAACTTCCTGCCAGATGCTTTCATGGACTCTCGGAAATCTGAAAATTCACATCTGACTGCCAAACCATATAATACAGTAACCGTAAAACAGTAACATCTCTGGACATCTGCAACTATTTCCTGTTTAAAATGTGTGAACAGACATTGACACAGGCAGGAAAGACAGCAGCAACAATACTGACAAACAAACTGGCAACAGCACAGGCTATATTATTAACTTCTTTGCCAAATACAAGAAGAAATACGAAGCTAGCGTTATAGCATATTTTAAGGGAAAACTAGCCCAGCAAAATGCGCCCCTTGGGGAAAATAGTAGTGATAGCATAAAACAGATTATTAAAATACCACTGGGTACAATAAGGCCACCATACACTCACTGTCGAGTATCGTTACCACAAGCGTCGCTGCGGGCTAAAAAAACCAACATGGCAGTTATTACTATTTTCAGTCAACTTACCTGAAAACCTGAATGCAACAGAATACCACCAGTTGTTTTCTTAGCGAGGAGACATGTTTGTTGNATTTAAGCTAGCCATTATGTTAACGCGAGCTGGGTAAAATGATTAAGAGCTATACGGTTCCCTGAGCATTTCCAATACAGTTTACATTACTATACCGTGTCTTTGAGACACTAATGTTTACAGCTTAAGAGAAGTTGTTCAGCGTCCCAAGACCCGACAGCAAAAGTTGTACTTTGAACTTCCTGCCAGATGCTTTCATGGACTCTCGGGAATCTGAAAATTCACATCTCGGATTTTATTTAAGGTTTATATCAGCTCTTTAAATACAAAAACATTTAGATGATTTTTTTAAATCATAAAAAGTCTTCTCAAATCAAGAAATGTTTCAAACTTGTTTTGTATAGCCTACATATTCTGGTGCTGCTCAATAGAGTATAGGCCTACACCCAGTCTTGCCAATTTTTAAACTGATTCTTACTCCTAAGGACTATCAGGTATTATAGGAGTTACTTGAATCAGGACAGGACACTTCTTTTCATTTCAGAGGGTACAAACTTCATTCTTACGTTAACCAGAAAAACAATCATGCAGTCACTGCAACAGCTGACAGGCTATGAACCCCTGAACCCCTTCTACTTGTTTAAACCATTTCACACCCAGCTAGTTGTCCTGTATATGCACATGTGGCCTGTCAGTGTGAAAGGGTGGATCCTCTACAGTAAACCTAGACAAGACCAGGATTGAGAAGCAGGTCAAACTCTGCTCCACTTGGCATGAAAGATCAGGGTTTTTTTTACCTGTTTTGCTCCATACCTGGCAGAACATGTGAGAAATGTTTTAACAAATTAACCCACAGAAGAAACGTATACAAGCAATACGGTTACATTTACTTTATATAGAAAAGCATAAAATCAGTTAAAAAAAAAAAGAACAGAGCTATTCACATTAAAAACTGTTAGCACAAATGTGGATATCATCAGGTAGGTGTGAATACTATGGGGCTGCTTCACTGAGTGTCTGATTAGATCTCTGCTCATGTTTACTTTGCAGAGACAAGGAAAATCCTTGCTTCAACACAGGATCAATTACATCACGATGACTGGACAAGCCCAATGTTGCAAAAACAAATACACAGCCAGCTGATCCAGCAATGTTATGGTAGAAAGGACAATGATAGATATGTAAAGAACCAGAATGTACAAAATCCTTATTTTCAGCCACAAGCAAGACAGCTGACGACACTCCCAAAGTTCTGGTTTCATTCACTTCAGTGCCGCAGTAAAAATATTATGGGGAACACATTCTTATGTCTTCTCTACGCTATGAAGAATTGAGTGTTCATGTTAAAAAAAACAAAAAACAACACACAAAACTCATTTGTGTAATCATGAAATATGTAACAACAATGCCTTGTTTTTTAATCAGTTATGTGTTCAGGAATACAAAAAAACGCAGGTTGTTCCCTGCTGAACGATTTCTTCCGCGTGTGTGATGCGTTTGTCCATTTCTCAGTGCTCCTTGTGGTCTCCGTCCTCCTCCAGTTTCCTGATCTCTGCCTTCAGGTGGTTGATGTTCTCTCTGCTGGCTTTTAGTTTGTCTTTCAGCTCTGTGATCTCCTGGCTGGTTCTCTTCTTTGCTGCTTCCATTTTCTCCTTGGTCCTCTGCTCCAGCTCACTGACTGCAGAGACAGGCAGGCACACACACACACAAGCATGATGACAGCAACTCAAAACTATGTAATGTACAGAGGTGCAAATTGGATTTTTCCTTTATGCAGGGCACAGTGGTTAAAGTCAAAATTAAGGTAATGTAACAAAAGTAGTCTGTATATACACTCTTGTGTTTCTATGTTCATTCTGTGTGTACATACACTCCGTCTCATGCTTGTATGCTCCCAGGGTAAGTTGTCTTGATGTGGTCAGTAGCTGCTGCATCATGGCTGTGGGATCCTGGAAGATCTGAAAATTACAAAGAAAACGTGGTCAGGTGCATCTCTGTCACTCTCACACAGCTCTCAAGTCCCAGCCAAACCTCCCATTTCATGTCAATCTATTACATCAAAATACTGATGCAAAGTGGTCATGTCAGTTTGAAAATAAAAGTTCTACATGTGTGGAAACTTTGGAAGCGATATGCCATTTACGTCATTTACCATTTATAGTGACGAGATTAAATATTAGTAGATAACTACCATTTTCATAGTACAGGAACATAGACATTGACGCAGTATTGTAACTGTGTCCATGAGCTACAGCATGAAAGCAGCAGGGGTACCATTTCATCATAGAATTCAGAGACGACTGTCTTCTTAGGCATGGCACTGGAGTCTGACTGGAACAGCTTCAACAGATGGTATAGAGTCACCTACGACACGCACAAGCACAAATCAATATATGCATATATAGTATACATGGAGGAAAAGAGAAAATTCATGTGTCGCACTACTTAGTAAACACTTATTCTTATCATGTGGTGAGTATTTAGTATTAAGATGCAAAGCAGCTCAATAAAATATCAGTTAACCTTCCGTTCTTTTGAAGAAACCATACGTTAAAGCAACGCACTGTTAAAAGTGTACACTATGAAGATTAACACACAGTATATACTGTATATTTTTAACATTCAGCACAGAGCTGAGGCACATTCTTTGAAATTGTTTACTAGTGGCAGCTCTCACAGGTCTCTCATTGGGGTCAATGAAGAAGATCTTGATGATGATCTCAAACTCTCCCCAGCCCGTCTCTGTAATGTCATATGGAGGTTTAGTCACCACTGGAAGGAAGAGAAATACAGTGAGTTGGACAGACAGACAATTCAGTCTGAAGCAGGGTAAAGGTCCAGCCACTATACGCCTGCCTATACGCTTATATGATGTACAATCAGATTTTCTTCTTACTTGTATTGCATGTGTCATATTTTCATGCTTGTTATGTAAAGATCTACTCACCTCTCAGTGGGTTACCATAGCTCTCATGTAGCTTGAACTGGATCTTCTTCACATAAGCAGACATATCCTGGAAGAACAATGTATTTATATATACACAGTTAAGTAAATACCTTCAAGCTGACCAAAGAAATGGTTGGTCAATATCTTCTCAATTAGTTTGTTAATCATGATGAGTGATGTGATCTGGATGTCTAACCTCATTTCTGTAAGGCTTCACATAGACAGACCACTGATGTGTGTGTCCATCCTCCTCTCTCTTTTTCCCAAAGTAGCGAGCAATGTTCCCAAACACGATAGGCTTCACAATGGTTACTCCCTGCAGATCACAGAGGGGAGAAACATAGAACCATGTTAATGTGTTCCTGTTAAAATATCCCTAACTACAAAAAACACTGGAACAAAGGACCTGTGGGTAACGTTACATTAATCCTTTCTTGTGATTTTATTAACATTTCTTTATTATGAAACTACATAAAAGCCGTACAACATGTTAATGTTTTCAAAAAACCCAGACTGTTTTGGTGTAACGTTGCGTTACCTTAACTCGTCCCCCGGAATCTGGACCAAATTCAGTCATCTTTTTGAACATAATACGGTAGCAATAAAGTGAATTTGATCCCGTGGTGCACTCTAGAGGACTCCTCTTGTTCCACAGCGTGTATTCTCATTTAATAAACCTGCCATTTAAACATTTCAATCAGGCTTTATATAGCCAGCGATCTCATTTCAAACTGCCAGCCAAACAAGCACCGGAAGTGTAACGCGTTAAGTTGTACGGTAGGAGTACGACATGAGGACATTTAGGTTCCGGCTTATGTAGAATATTGGTTTTAAATATATAATAGTATATATTCATTCATTCGTATTATAATGTCCTAGTTTGCTCACACCCACTGCAAACGCAATTTTAGCTTTCCGTAAGTTTGCTAAATTTGCAATGTAATTTTACCAAATTACTCACAAATTTCACTTGTCAACTGCCGTTTTATTTCTTATTCCGATATCGTTACTCGTCTATGTAACCTGATTAGGTCTAATTTTACTGAACATGGTGAGATACAGGAAACCCTCTTTAATTTTAATCTACTTAATGGGTGCTTACATCAATGTTTGATCAGTTGAAAACAGCCATTTAAAAGAAATTATCTTTTTACCTACAAAAGAGTAAATTGTTTTAAATAAATCTCAGCATCTCCATTTTATATATTTAATCACTTGTTTATGCACCTAAGCCTCAACTGGGGAGAATGCATTTTGTTTTCTGCTAATACCGAATATTAAAATATAATTTACAATGATTGGCTTTAAGTAATTGATATTGTCCAGTCTTACCTGATATCCAATATGAAGACTAATTAGATGCACACAAGGAAAGCCACAAAACCAAACTGAATTTAGAAAGGTTTTATTTTTTGAGACCAATGACCATTTTGGCTTTCCTCGACAGGAAACGCATAATTAGAACAAGACACTGCTGGTAGTAGTACAGGATAAACTAGAACTGAACCCATTAATCTGTAAATCCAAGATACATTAATAATAGATACCAATAAGAACAGTTAATTGCTTAAACTGTTGTAAAACAACTTTTTTCATACAGCCCCGATGAGAAATCCTGCTTCTCACTGGCATGTCTGCATAGCTTTATGTTCAATTACATTTACAAACATCTCAAACTGTAATTAACAGTCATCTATTAAGTTATGTTTACCCGTTTTCAGTTTGGGGTCACACACAGCTAGATGTCTAAACATTTTATATTATCTATTACAATGAAAAAGTAGCTTAACTGACTAGTGAAATGTATCCTACCATTACACCATGCAAGTCTAATACTGAAAACACACACAAACATGATACTTTCCAACTGGTTGTGTGTGAGGTAAAGTGTTGGTTTGGCTTGATGCAGCAGACTTCTTCTGGACTGGACTGTTTCTTCTGCTGCTGTGATGTAGACCTGAAAACACTTACCTTCAGCACTGCGGAGAGAAGTCAGCACAAGGCAACTACAAAGTGACACCTGAGTAGTTTTTACTGAGAGCCCTGCACAAAGGTGCTCTTATTCTCGCCGATTAGACCTCTGCTCAGGATGACACTGGGTTGAGCTGTATTGAGAGATTGATTCATAAAGTTGTAAAGCACCTATAGGTGCAACAGAAGAGAGACGTCAATCAAGCACAATCCAAACACACTTAACACAATCCTGAGAAGAGGTTCAATCAAAATAATTTAAAAAACACTGGTGTGTAGGGACATTTGTTTTGAGGAATTGTTCAAGAGAACTGGCATAAAATGCGAAATGCCCCACTTTTTCGTACCAAAACCCAATTTACAATTTGTTTCATTACTCTTTTACAGTTTACAGGGGTATGGGAGCAAATGGATCAACATTTGTGGATATAAAAACACTCTTTTTAAGGTATACTGTTAGAACAAGAAGACATTTTACGAGCATCATGAGGGTTTTTAAAAATGTTTGGATGCTGTTACAGTCTGATTAACATATTTTCATCAAAGGTCAGAGTGATTCATGTAGCCCTTACAATGACTGCATGGAGGTTAGGGTCCACAATTTTTACAATCATCAAATACCTTTGGAGATGCAATATTTCAGGGGATGGTCATGGATTTGAACCAACATGACGGATTAAAACCAAACAAAACAAAAAACAATCATCTCGACAAGTAAACCAAGAATCTACAATAAAACCAAAAACCAACACAAAAGAGGATTCTTAGATGTAAAACTAGAGGGCAGTATTGTGGACCACCATCTGAACAGGAGTTGTTTGCTGACCTTTTAATATCTGTGTTTATAGGTGATCGTCTTTTGTTGCATTCATACAAAAGAACAATGTTAGTTTTTAATCTCATTTATCCATACTCCTTTGTTTTGGAGTACAAACGGAACAAACAACAAAATAGCAGCCCCTGATGAAACACTGTTGCAGCACCACAAACCTTGAGGTTCTTTCCCCGTTTTTTATTTACCGAGATCGAATAACTGGTCTGGCCTTGTGATTCAAAGTCAAGTATTAGGACATCTAGTCCTAATGTATTTTGAATGGAGACAGTTAAAAACACAACTCAGTACTTATTGGCCGACTCGATCATCATAAATATTGCAAACTAAAAGCTCTGTATCACAAAGTGTTGACAATCAGTCTACTTTGTGTGTCGTCCAAAGCTGTAAAGTATGTACATGTAGACCTTCAACTTGTTCAAGGTCTATATATCGCCCCATCCAATCAATGCACATTGCAAAAAAAGTACATTTGTCTAATTTGTCTTATCCTATAAAAGTTGTATCCATTTGAAGAATAAAATAACACAAAAAAAAGGGACTTAATGACAGGGATCTATTTTCTAAAACATAAAGCCGCTTGCTAATACAGCTAAAAAATATCATCTAAATGTACACAAATTCAATATGAACAACAGTCCAAAATATACATTTAATATAAATGAGCCAAACATGTAGAGGAATTCACCAAATGCATTGAGTACCTCAGTAAACATTTTTTATTACAACACCATCTAGTTTTAATCAAAAGCAGAGACATTTACAAACATACTAACCATGAAAGAATAAATGAGGATGAGGGAGGGGTGGGGAGAAAACATCAAATATGTACCCTATAAAAACTGATCTCTAAACTGAATGTACATAGTACAGCGAGCCAGGGAAAAATAAAAAATAGGACATAATGTTTGTGTCTTCTAGTTGGGGATTGTGTGGGCAATTTTATTGTTTCTTTGCAAAAAAGCATCACACGTTGTCATCCTTATGTCAAATAAAACATCATAAAAATAAAAGAGCTGTTTGGAAAGTTTCTTTTCTTGCATCTTTAGTTACCATGAGTATAGAAGATGTTTGGATAACATAGCCTTACACAGGTCAGGGTCTTCCATCCACTGCTCTTAGTCAGGCAGACAAGATGAACAGACAGAGAGAAGGATGGGTGGAGACGGAGAGGAGAGATGGAGGGGTGGAGGAAGAGGTGGTGGTTGTAGTCCTGTCCGGTCATGCAGGGTGGGGAGGTGGTGGCGCACTGAAATTCCTCCTCCTTTTCCTTCCATCCATCCCTGATCCTCGTTAGCTGAAAGGTGTCAAAACGAAGGGTGGAGTTTGGTTTCGAGGCAGCCCAACAGTGAACACCCCCCCCCCCACCTCACCATTATACCTCTAGACTACACATATGTAGTGCACACCAGGGCTGGGATCAATTCACCTTCACTCTGAGTCACAAGGTTGGAGTCCAAGTCCACTTACTGAACATTTAACTGTGACAAGGGGTGTGTGGTCCAGGACTTCTAAAAAGTCTCAAAAAACGAGGCATATAATTGGCAGAATTCCCTGTTCGGACATTAACTTCGGTTTCACTTAATGCTCAGTTGACGGTGTATTTCCCCCAACCCTAGCACAGACACAGAGAAACATGTCATGCAAACTTGAACAGGAAATATCCAAGAAGCATATTTGAGTTCAATCAGTATGTACACACAGCAGAAAACATAACAATATTCAGTCAAGTCTATGCCTGAATGCAATTTATCACTTCTTGTTGAAACATGGACTTGAAATAGTTTATATGCATGTTAAGTTAAAATCATAATATAAATGCTTGCACGTTACATGTAGCTCTTTTGACAGACATGAATTGACATCCATATATAAAATGTATATTTAAAGAGTTGGGACAGTGAAGTTGGATATTTGTTACAGTACTGTCTACAGTGTACACCGAATTCCAAATTCAGGGATGGAAATGAGGGAAAATGGGAATAGAATATAAAAGGCAAAGCTATGCTGGGTTGAACAAGACTCATCCTCTTTACTGTGGACAGCTTAATTGAGCCTGGAGTCAGATTAAGTGCACCTGGCTTAACAGGATCAGCTCTGCACTATGATGCATTTTTGTCGGTTTTGTGTAATTTGCAGAAATTATGAAATTTCTTGGTAAACTGGTCAAATCTATTTGTGGAAAGAAAACATTACATGCTGTACTGTGCTGCATTAGCCAACAGAGCAAACAACTCTAGGGATGGGTATCGTTAGGATTTTATTGATACCAATATCGATACTGATACAAGCAGTATCAGTATACCGATACTTATCAATACCCTTATTGATACTAGTCTCCAAAATTTGGTGAAAAAACAAAGACATGACATGAAAAGATGTGAAAAGATTCAACACAATTTATTATTACTCTTTTTTTTTCCCCCTCTTTTTTCCAGAAATAAGTTAAATTGATAATGTGTCTATGGAAGGGGGGTGGTAACTGGGGTTAAGGGCTGTGGTCATCTCCCTACTGTTGAAAATATTAATTACCATAAGCAACACAAAATGAGTTCTCTGGTTGTCTGGACAGCTCACACTAAAACTTAGGCTACCTAGCAGTTAGTGATTGATGCTATGCTAGCTACTGGCTAACATTACAGTGCATACCTAAATCAACTGGACTCCACTGTAGTGAAGGGCTGTACATCTTTCACAATAAACTTGGCGACAGCCCTGTGACATTCTGCTGTTTTTTCCTGTGTCATTTTCCCTTATCTAGCGATGGAGAACGGGGATTGGACTTTTGTGTCTGACTTCTGCTATCCACTGACAAAGCTGCAGCTGCTGCTTGACTGACGTTGTCTATGGGATTTAAGAACAAATTATTAGTGACTGTTCTGAGTTAATATCTACAGACTACGTTTATAATGACAACCAGTGTTACCTTGACTTGAGACAGAGTTGCATTTTTAGTTTGGCAAATCCTGTCACTGTGGATGCAGGTGCAGCAGCCGCTTTGCTAAAACAGTGAAACACGCTGCAATGCTTCACATTTAGAGAATGTTGTATTTGTTTATGTATAAGTGTTTAATGAAGTTGCTGGTGTTACCCCCTTTACATGCAACTACCTTATCGCATATATTGCATCTAGCTGCATTTTCATTCAATTTAGTCAAGTGAGCCCACACTTTTGAACGCTTTGCCCTGTCAGCCATGCCCGAGAGCACAGTAAACATGGGTTACGTAACATAAACCGACTGACGCCAGCAGCTTCGTCATCATTAGGGGACGGTTATTGGACAGCTATTGGAATGAATTAACGTTACGTAAATACTGATAGCTGCACCATCAATATTTCGGTACTGACCAGTCAGGAACCAGTACCAATTTAGGACCGGTTCTCGATACCCATCCCTAAACAACACCACAATAAATCTAACTGGAAATCAACTATTGATTATGTGAGGGGGTGACAATATTTAGAATTTTCCAATCAACAGTGGTTTTCTAAAAGACTTGCCTCATCCCCTTCACAGGCTTTCTGAGGAATTTTAAATGTATGCTTAGAAATTCTAAAGTCCAGTAGGATTTTATTGTTGAAGACATGGGTCATTGGTAGTTCTATTTTAATACCTTGACTAAAAAATTAAGTGAAAGTCATTTTTTTCTGCGTTAGCCATGTCTCGCAACCACAGCAAAACCCTACATTTGTCATTCAGCTACTTCAAAACATATTTTTCCTTATAAAAAGTTACAGAGCTAAAAACCTTAACCACTGTGACACATACCATGAAAACAGTGCATGACTGGTTGCGAGGCAACCAATTTTTCAGGAAATGAATACAGGAGTATAAGACACAGAAAGGACAAAAAGAGCCGCAGATCAAAACACAAAACTACAAAGAGAAAGGCACGAATCATGTCAGTGTCATTTAGTATAACCCTTTATGGTCTAGTAAACATAATGCCAGTGAGTGATTAAACTGCAATATTGTACTTATACTTGAGTCCAGCATGCAAAGTACAGGAAACTGGAAAGGCAACCTCTTAATCATAATTATAAATGGCAGCACCAATGGTCCACTGCCCCGATTACATTTCTACCCAATTTAAACCACCTCTTAACAGAAATGTTAAATTCATCAGATGAAATGACAACAATTCTGATACAGAAAGTCATTTCAAATTTGGTAGGTAATCCTACTAATTTAAAATCAAATTTATTAAGCCTTGATCACACAATGTTTTGCTTTACAGGGTGAATTAGAACTGGTATCTGCACCAAAGAGGCCTCACTTACAGGCAGGTCAAATGAGTACAGATGATTTTACATGGTTCAAATGCATACTGAAACGCGTTTTTGCTGCAGAAAGGGTTTTTGTTTTACATGGTGCATGGCTACAGATAAATACAGTTCAGCCAACAATAATACTTTACACAATACAGTATGGTACTCTTTGTCACACTATTATTTAAAATGGGACTATAACATCCAGTACAAGTGGGAATGGGCATGACTGAACTTTTGTCAATGGTCAAATTACATCCATATATCAGACTAACAAATCTTTTGCCATATTCAAAATATGCCATATTGTCGAACCTCTGTTCATTATAAAATATTATCGTTCATATAAAATATTAAAATGTGTAGCAGTGTGTCAGCTGATACAGCATGGGAATGAAACAGGTCAGAGTCAAACCAGGGTCAAGCAGTCCATGAAATACTGACCTCTATAACAAATGTGATACTTACCATTTAAAATTTGCTTTTATACAACTGCATTTGGACATTGTAGTAAGCCTGTGGGTGTCACCTTTGCTTCCACTATCATTCATCATCATGTCTTCAGAAAGCTTCCAGTATTTAAATAGTTAAAAGTGCGGAAAGTGTATACCTTTGCCATTATACTCACTGTGACAACTACATAGCTGATTTGTTAACTATAATAAATTGGGAACTGAAAAAAATTAAAGCATTACAATTGTCTTCAGTTACTTTAGCCGAGCCATCTCTCAGAGTCAAATATATATTCCATTTCCTCCCTGTTATTTAAACGTGCATGAATGCTTATTGCTGACCTGTAACTGGAACTCTGTTTGACCCTGGTTTAACATGAGCAAATGGCATGCTTGTTTTGAAAAGGACATTGGGGCTGTGATCCCCAGCACACATACACCTACAGACAGACTGAAGAGATAGCATAAAAAGTCATTTCAGCCTGGTGCAAACAGTGTACATTTCCCCCATGTCAATATGAACAGATAAAACAGTGTTAAAGCATATCTGTGGACACAACAAACAGCCATACTACCATCAGGAATAAAAGCAATTTGCTTAAATTACCAAAAAATTTTCTGATTACCATGCTTTATGATAGACTGAATGCAAAGGCGGATTTTGATCTTTAGTCATTCATTTATACGGCACGACACATTTGGGGAAGAATATGCTCAATAAATGCAATTTTGGCATCTCCATATTACCAAAAGTTATTAGGCCTTGTGCCCACTGGGGATCTCTTATCTAACAGAGACAACAAAATGTGTTAGAGGAGACTGTAGTCATTACTCCATCTACTATCGAAATGCAGTGCAAAATGTTTTTTACATTTAGCTGTTGCCACTCTGAATATGTTCAATGCTGTTAGTGAAAGGATACATGGGAAATAAATACTTTCTCTATAACAATATTAGAAAAAGTAATCTTTTATAGAGAGGTTCCCAGTGGACACAAAGTCTTACTTTTCAGTAAAAACTGATGTCTGGGTATATGACAATTAGGTGGAACAGAGATTAGATAAATGTAGATAATTCTGACTCTACACTATTTATATCAAGTGACAGACTACTGAGACAGTTAAGTTACTTTCTTTTGGTATTTTACCTGCTTTCAGAATTCAGCAACTCCATGAGTTCAACCACCCCAGTTAATATTTCTCAGTATGAGAGAAACAGACACTTGAGGAAAAAGTGCATGTATACATAATGTGTCTAATGGATAGAGCATATTTCCTGCTCTGTGAACACAACTAAATTATGACATTAAGGTGTCAAGAGTGAAAGAAGTTAGTGTTTTTAAAGCTTGTTTAAAATTATGAGATATATTATCTGGGGTGATGCGCAACTGAACAGAGATGCTAAAGGGTCAATGTAACCTACTACACTCTGCTCTATAATGACTGGTTTATACACACCACAGATGTCTTAGTGTTTTGGCAGTAAAGGACATCAGAAAGACACAAAATCGTTCAAACCAGATATTTCAACTACCAAAACTTTACAAAAGTTAGCATGTTGGTCAACACGCAAGTGACGCAATGGAAGAAATATCTTCCCACAAAGATTACAAAATGATTTGTGAAACCCTAACATCGAGAATCCATGAACAACAGCAGCGAGTCTCAGAAAATTAGCCTAAAAAATATTTACCTCGGTTAATTTGAGAGCAACACACCATTGACAATGTGGTGTCGATATTAGTTGTGTACAAGTTAGTGTCAAGTAGTTTCAGAGAAATTCATCTACAACTCATCCGTAGCCAAAAAGCCAGCAAAACACATAATACTATGAGCCCAAAATACTCAAAAACACTTGCATGGTCTATTGCCAATTTAGGATGATATATCATTTAAAAATACTGCAGCCTAAACGGAAATCATGTCAATATACATACAAGTCACATAAAAACAAATATTAAAATGTAAATTTTATCAGTCTATGTCAAATTACAATTATAATCATGAATCACTGCAAATGTGGAGTTTTCATTTACTGTATACTTTTAATATTTAAAAAGGTGTCAGATAAGATTATGATTTCCTTCAGTTTAACTGAATCAGGCAAATCAGCAAATGTAAGAGGGCATAGTGACGGGCACAAAAACATTGAGTTTCTGATCCTAGCTTTCAATTTGCTAACTTATTATTCCATGTTTACGTGTAGTTTCTCGCCCATAATATATCTGTAAGATACTGCAATTAATTATGCACTGTTCCTATATGTAAACCAATTCTGATAATCAACAAATTACAAGTTCAATTTAAAACCACTGATCTATGTGAGCAGTGTCAAATTTTGTTTTGCCTTTGACCTTTGCCTCAAAAAGCAATTTCTATAACATTATGTGTACTAAGTCTGGACATCACACTAACTTCTATGTTGTCAAAAGGAATTAATACTTTTTCATTTTTTCACTTTACCTCAAAGTCTTTTGAGGTACAATGGTTCAAAAGTGAGCAACACTAAACTGCAAAACATTCAATTTGACAAAAGTAAAATGTCAGGAAATATTACTGACATGCAAATATGGCACAATCACATTGTCAAAATTTTCTGTGTCCAAAAATCATTAGAGTGACACTTTTTGGTAAATATATTTTCAGCTTCTCATAATTATACCATGACAATGATATATATATATATATATATATATATATATATTTTCAACTTTTCAACTGAAGTGGTAAGATGTATACAACATTACTATGAATGGAACATTTACAAAGTGTAGATTGGTCTACTATCGACAAGTTGAACATTGTAATTGTTTCCCCGGAAAATACAATCCAATCTGAACAAACAGGCCACACAAAATGTTAAATCTGTATCAAGTACTGTAAAAAATGACTGGGGAACACTTTTGACATCTGAAACCAGCCAATCAGTCAAGGAACTATTATTACAAGCACACTGATAAACCAACTCAGCAGTCAAAATACACTTCAATTAGCTAAAACTCACATATAATGAAATGTTAATTAGGTATACTTGATATTCAAGTCATAAAAACTATGAACTTTGTTTTGGTCCACTGGCCATAGCTGCTGGTAAAACCAAAATTTTGATCATTTCCTCTTTTTGATCATTTCCCCACCTTGCAACTACAGAGTCTCTGAGCTGCCAAAAAGGCAGCAGAACTAGTACAAAACCCACCACAACCAAACATGTACAAGCAGCAGGTTGGTACTGCTTCCTTGCCATGCATAGGTTTATGCTATCTGTAAGAGTATCCATTATTTTATAATGTATTTGGCAGAATACAAAAAGTGGCTGACAAATTTTGCAAATTACCAGCCCCAGAGGCATGTAGACCAAAAAGTACCAATGCATCCACAAGGTCAAGTTCCAGTAACTATACGTGTGTTTTCAGATTTGAGGAGAACCACAGCATAGATACAACTCTTACAATCCTCCTCTTATATAAAGCAGCATGGTGAATACATTAAGTGTGTATTACACACATTGTCTGAAAGACCAAATACACAACAACACAACTGTGTTAATTAATAAGTTTTAAGGAAAGCAAACTTACCTTGCACCTACCTGAAACCCAAGGACTGAGTTTTAAAAGTCTTTTCCTTGCTTACCTCGTCTCTCCTTGGCCCCTTCCTCAAATATTCAGAGGGGCATTTAAATTAACACTGACGTCATTCTATACTGTAAATTATTCTTGAGTTTTAAGCTTAAACCCCATTTGACTTCAAAAGTTTTCAAAAAAGCCTTTTATGGCTAACTGTACTCATGAGGACAAAGACAACATTGCCTTGATAATTTGTTACTGTGGGTGATAATACAACACACACTCTGTAGATTACATTTTGACAGAATATGTTATGGGGACAGAAAATCTTTAGGGCAAATTTGGGTTGTGAGCTAAAGTGAAGCCTTTAATCCAAAGAAGAAGAGAGGAGGTGTGCAATCAAAGTGGACTTTTTCAAACTCAACACTCATGTTTTTCTTCGTCTGCCATGTAGTTTAAGTTATTTCAGCCTGAACTAGACTGGCTCGGTCCAGGTTTAAGACAAATGTAGTGATGAGGAAGACAGAAGAGGGCTGAAAATAACACAGGAAAAGTTGTACCCACCTCCTTCTCGTCTAGCGGTGTCGGTACTCCCTCTCCCTCTCTCTCTCCCGGTCCCGGTCCCGGTCCCTCTCGCGATGGCGGTCCCGCTCCCGGCTGCGTTCTCGGTAATAGTCCTCATGCCGGTCGCGACTACGGGACTTGTGGCGTCGGCTCTTTTCTCTGGAGCGGCTGTGGTCTCGTTCCCTGGAACGCTCTCGCCTGGCAGAGAATTAGAGAAGCCTCATTGGACTGTGTGCCAGGGTTTCAAAGTTTTAAATACCAAATCTTCTAAGACAATTCCCATTTGGAGGAACTTATTTAGATAGTAATAATTACAGCAACTATAGGCTAGAGAAGATTTTTAAAAAGTAGTCCACGCATTTTCAAACCTGGCTGGCTTCTTCTCCTTTGTGCTAGATCTAAAATATTCTATCTGACAAGTTGTTTTACATGTCTTTTTAGTATGGCCTGTAAACCGCTTCAGTGTAACATTTAATGGCTACTGCATAAAATTAAAATCTTACCTGGAGGCGGAACCATAGCTTTTTGACTCAATGCCATGGAGACAGTCCTGCAGGGAACTGATGAGGACCTTACAGCGGTCGTCAGCTGACACTTTGGACTGCTTAATCAGACTGATGGCTGTCACCAAGGTCTCTATAGCACTGCCATAGTCAGCTAAAGAGAACAAAAGGTTGCATTAAGCTTTAATTGGCTCCTGGTTTTTGTCTTGGTGTAAAATCTGAGCATACTCGCACTAAGTATGTACTTGTATAGTATGTACCCTATGTTGCTATGTTTGTTACCTGCACTGGCATCAGACACCGCTCTAGATATGGCGCTGGAGGAGATGGCTCTGTTCCTGTTCATGATCTCCTCAAACTCTGCTTCGCTCAGAGGGGTCCGTGACGCCTCCATCTCCCTACAAATACACAAGGGTCACGGGATATGTGTTAACTGTGTAATCTTCGCAACCAATGCAAACTAGCTTTACAAAAAACTCTTTAAAATAAATCAGCAATTTTGGAACTTCATAAAATGAGCAACACTTTGTGACAATGTATTGAAAACGTACTGTGAGAGAACATTATATAAATTGCTGTACTAATATTTGTTCCACCTCCACCACCCATTCTTACCGGCCTCCAGGACCGTAGTCCCCTCTCTCATATGGTGGCGGGCGTCCGTATGGGTCGTTTGGTCCAGGGGGGCCTCGGCTGTCGTTAGGGGGCATGTTGTTGTTGCCAGGTGGTGGGAAGAAGGCAGGGTTGACATGGGGTGCTGGTGGGGGTCCACCCGGTGGGGGACCTGGCATGTGTGGAGGTGGAGCTAAAGCCATGGGAGGACCAATGGGGCCTGGGGGACGAGGAGGGAAGGGTCCTGGGGGTGGCGGTCCCTGTTGAGGGGGTGGGGGACCGGGGGGAGGGCCGTAACCTGGAGGAGGGGGGCCTGGGGGCAGGGGTCCCATTGGAGGCTGGCCGAACTGACCAGGGAAGAGAACAGGGGGAGGAGGCCTGTCGCCACGGTTTGGAGGACCAGTGAGGGGAGGGGGCAGGCCCTGGCCAGGAGGTGGAGGGCCTGGAGGGCCTGGGGGACCAGGTGGACCGGGAGGGGGACGTGGGGGGCCTTGCATCCCACCTAAAAGAGAACACAAGGGACAATCCAGAAGCACATGAGACAAAGAAAGATGTAGTGAACTCATTATATTTTGTCTACGTTATAGCAGGCAGAGCTCTCCCCAACATTTCTGAGTATGATGGGGAAATAAGTGTGCTGGTAAAAATCACCACATCTTAATGTTTAAAACATAAAACACATATTGGCTCGGCCGATTTATCGGTCAAGCTCTAATTTTAATATCCTGTATTTTCCATGTTTTCCTTCAAATGCAGATACACATATGTACTTACTAAGGCAATTCAAAGCAGAGACAATCACACAGACAGATAAGGAAGAGCAAGCCATAGCTACAGGGAACAACAAATGTGTAACGGCCACAAAATAATGCTGCAAATGAAATCAGAAGGCAACAGAACAGATGATGAGATACACTCATAGTAAAGTGAGACTCTGCATTTAATGCTAGGTTCTTTTTCCTCAACACTTAATTGAGAGGGTGCACTAATAAGTTGCCAAGAGCCCCAAGAGTTCAGCATGACAAGCTCATATATATTTGAGATACTGTATATACTGCAGTGAGCAAACACATTATTCCATGCAAAGTCCACTCATGAGATGTCACTTGAGGACTGCAGGGCTTTTTACCCAACTGCATGAAAGAATTTTAGGGAAACAATTTAATGGGAAGTGTTTTCTTGACATTGAGCCATTACACAGTCTTAGACGGATTGAGGAGCAAAATAAGTACTCTATGCATTCTGACTAGATTTAACAGTGAAAAAAAAAAAAAAAAGAGTAGGCAGAATGCAGGATGGCCTTCAAAAAACTTGCCGTGTGCCTCTGCCTCTTCAGTCTTAGAGGATTTAAAATAAAAAATAAAAAATTTAAAAACACATGTCTGATTGTGAACAAAGCAGATCTCTAAATGGTGTGTTTCTCTAAAATGTTTTAGTTTCGAGTGAACACATCAAAATATTTACTTTGGCCTCATGTAAGGCCAACAGTATTTGATAGAAACTGTCTATTAAAAGGGATTTAGAAGAAGAATTACTTTATGAATCCCCAGGGGGAAATTTGGTGAGAAGTTCAGCTATTTTTGGGGCAGTCAACCGAACGGTTTCAATTCCTACCAATAAAGAGCTGAGGGTTAGGATAAAAAGGTGATCGATCGAATCAAATCAGATCAATTGAGGTGTTTCACCTCTGCCACGCCAGCTCCCGTTCCTGCCCCCCGGCGGGAAGGGATTGAAACTCATATCCATCAGAGGGCCATCTTGGTGCCTAATCAGATCTGGTCTCATCCCCGAGCCTAATGGGGAAGAAAGCAAACCAATCACAACTCTTCCCTTGATAAACTTCTGCCTACCAACTGAAGGCCTGTCTCAGCCCAGCAGCACAGGGCACCAGCCACTAAGCGAAAGAAGAGATGTGAAAAAGGTGGGATGGAGGGAAAGAGACGCAAAAATGGAAAAAAGAAAAAAGCTGGCAACTCCATTCTCTCCTACTACGTGTGTAAGGTGGCCAATCCAAGATTTGCGAGGAGTTTAAGGTTGGTAGCTTGCCAAGTAAAGCTTTGAGCAAACTGCTTGTCAAGGAATGGTGTTGTGAGCAGAAAATTGCAGCCAGCTAAGAATTATTTCTTCAACTGGAGGTGAAGCGGGACAAAGAAAGAACAAACCAGATGGGGAGGGAAACATGCAAAGACACAGCCCTGCCAGGGGAGATTTAATGGGTGGAAGATCCCTCACAAGAAACACACACACTACAACAGGCTAGCCTTGGGTCCATGCGGGTGTGAGTGGTAGCAAAGCCTGGACTGTGCTAACAGAGCAGCACTGCCAGACAGAAAGCATTTTTGTTAATCTCACATTAACTTTTCAAGGCACTTGTCACACTGTGATTATTTTACTGTTGCACTGCTATATTATTATATATAAAAAAAAAATTCACCACATGAATGACAAAAGCCTGAAAACAAAAACATGAAATTTTTTTAAAAAATATGAGTCTTCTAACAATACCAGGTCTAAACCAAGAATCCACTGACACACAAACCTCAACAGGTGATAGAGCACGACCACCACCGGCAGTGATTCCCAATACACTGATCCATACACATCACAGATCACACATGTAGTGAGCTAACTATGTGAGTCATGATGTGTATGTATTCCCAATGCATCCATCCATGAATTTGCTTCTACTGCTGAGACTCAAAAAGAATTTTGTCTCTGTCAATGAGAATGGAAATAGAATTCAGCTTGCTTTCCAGTAAAGACGTGATCAGGACACAAACTTCTTTTCTGCCACGAACTCACCTTGATTGGTACAGCAAGACCAATGTAACATTCAACAAGGTCCCATAACTTTATTTTTACCCCACTCGTATTAAGTAAAAACTATTCTTGAAATGTCTAAATTAGATTAGACACAACCTGCGATTTACAGTAAATGTCAATGGCTGAATTAACCTGCCAAAGTCCTAATAGCAGCAGGCTACCTCCTCCTACACTCCCATAAAAAATGTAAGTAAATTTAAAACCGGTTTGATATTCATTAGAAATTTATAGTTTAAAATTAGACCTTCTGTAGAGTAAAACTATCCTTAATTTAATCTACTTATTAACCCTTCCATAGGATTTCTGCACTTTTGAAATATTATCCTTCAACTTTGTGAACTGAGAGGGGTCCCTACCATACTGGCACAAACACTTGTTACCAAACTAACCAGGGAAGTGTGGTGGCGGCCCTCCAGGCCCAACGGGACCAGGGAAGCGGTCTCCTCCGGGGCCGGGTGGTCCAGGGAACCTGCCTCTGCCTCGACCCATAGGGAAACCTCCACGAGGGCCAGCACCAGGGGGACCAGCTTTACCTTCCCCGGACATCTGGCCTGACTGGGTACCTGTGAAATGACGAGACAAGCGTAACTTGCAATATTCAATAAATAATAAATGTGAGTGCACTGTGTGCACATTTAGACTCGAATGAATCAGTAACTGAAGTAATACGTGTGATAAGTGTACTTGTGCATATGACTGTACATGAAGTCTGTATGTCTAATGTCCATTTTGCTGCAGTGCAAGTGCATTTTTAGCAGACTAACTGATGTGTCAGAGCATTAGCAAATTTCTTTTGCATGACCTCTTTAAACCAGCAGGGTGACAAGCGTGCAAGTTAAAATAACTCCTGCTGAGTGCACTTTTAAAATATATAAATGCCAAGCGTGCACTTGTCCTACTTACTTTTGCGCGACTGCATCTCAAACTGGCTGAGGGACTGTTTGTTGCATGGCGTTACGATGGGATTCTGACCATGCAGATCCCTCTTTGACAGCAGCTCCATTAACTTCCTGGATGATGCCTCTGAGCCCACACACACCAGTGCAAACCTGTAAGATGAATGCAGAGGACACACACAATCAGATTCATGCAAAAAATGAGTTCGTGCTCGAAGGATATATTTTTTCGATTTAAGAGTTTTACAATTTCCTGTGACTTAGAACTTAATTTCCCTGCCTTGACCTGTGTTGTTCAACCTTGACTTGTGTGGCTCAAAGATTTATCATTTTTTCCACTTCAATCTTAGCTGGCAAAACGCACAATATTATGGAGACCTGGCTGCCCAAATGTCACAATATACAAACCAGTACAGCCCTGCATCAGATCTAAAGGACCTCACCTTTATTGCAACAAACACTTGACAATGTCTAAAAAATTTAAAAAGTAGGCCTAATTATCATAACCTACAGCAGGCTGTGATGTCATGTCACACGCAGATAATAAAGACCTCACCCTTTTGACTGGCCATTGGCTCTGTTTTCAAAGAACTTGATCTCCAGCACATCTGTGATACCTATCGACCGGATGGCTTCTGTCAGGTCCTCATCTGTCGTCCACTGCATAAGAGAAGACAGCGCCATCAGTATATTCATACCGATATACCGCATACTTGCTTAATTTGATAATTATGTAATTATGTTTTACGACTTGCAGATACATTTGAGAGTCTACATTTGGCATGGCACGAGAATGATATGATTACAGGACTGTCTTTAATGTCTTTACTTCAAAGAAAAAGCTGCTACTATTTATTACCTGCAGTTTAAGAGCATATAATGTCAATACTTTCCTCCACATATCTAAGCAGTCTGCACAGAATTATCTGATACCCACCCATGTAAGGTTTCCTATGTACAGGGCAATCCTTTTGCCTGTATACGTGTACACCACATTGGGTTGGGCACTCTTCCCTCCCTCTGTGCCGCCTGGTGCAGGCAGTGTGTCCAGGTAGTCCCGGTCTTCTGGAGCATCCCCATTGTTGGCTGATGGGGATATTACATCATCATACAAGTCGATCTGCTCGTGAACCGGGTAGTCTGCTTCCTGTTAAGGATGATAGTTCAGTCAAACATGTGTGACACGTTATGAGCACATTTATGTGTTTTACTTTTCATATTTTATTTAATTGCAGCAGTATCTGGTGGGATAGGAAATCCTGATGATTTGTAATAATAAATGTCCTTAATTTGAGAAAAAGTAGTTATTGTCATTTTTATCCTCTTGCCTCTATCAGTTCAACAAGGCTAGTGGTGTGCAAAGTCTTAATGCTGACAGTGCACAGATCATAAACATATAGGCAATAATAGTTTCCCTCACACACACACACACACACACACACACACACACACACATCAGTATTGGTGTATATGTTGGCAGACATGCAAATAAATAAATTGCAGCAATAAATTGACAAATTATATATTTATATTTTTCATTAATTCCCAGGAAAGTTTACTGCTCACACAGACTGATCTTAATTATCAACTCTGTCAAAAGCACTTGTTTACATTGTTACATTACATTAAATCCATGCACATTAGCACTGGAAGAACGCATGTGTAGCGGCAAACTGTTAAATAGGCTTGTTTTTAAAGACTTTAATCTGATTATCTTAAAACACATCTCAGTAAGTGTAGCCCTGTGAACACACTCAAATTCCTGCAGCAAGTGAATACATCAGTCATAGTTTCTGTGCATGTGAACAGATGCAATGCAAAGAACAATGTGCAGTTGATTTTAACTGAATGCATGTAGAACTGGTTGTTGAGGAAATCACTCATTGTGTAAATGTATTAATAGTATTGCTGACACTCCAATTTGGAGATCACATACTCAGTGAGAAACTCATGTCAGGATAGTATAAGCTGACCATAGGCAGACTCCGGAGCAGGTTTTATGGACCTGTTATCCTGTCTCAAAGTAACGTTACTTTCGCGCATAACCCAACTTAACTAAACAAGAATAATCAAAGTAAGGCTTTTTTAAACTTTTGACATATAAACTCTAGGATACTTTTTTTTTTTTAACTTTGATATTGCAGCATAAAGTACATCTAAATAGTAACTTTCTAATACATCAACCCTGATGACCTCAGGTTTATTTTCAGAAAAAAGCTCATGAATTAAACGAGAAGCTGTGCAACTACTAACTCCGAGAATGGGCGGCTGAACGCATCTTGAGAGTGCACAAAGGGTCAAACATAACACAAATTATGAGCGCCGTTTCGTTAAGACGTTTGAGGAAATTTAGTGAGATTTAAATGACCTAACGTTACAAACAACAAATTATTTGCATTCCAGTTTGGGTTGATACAGCCTTTCCGGGTGTACACACAAGGGGTGTATGTGTGGATGAAGAAAACATCTACCCAGCAGACATATTTACGTTAATGCTAAGCTAACAGTCAAAAGCTTACAATTCATACATCTATTAAATGCATTTTTAATTCATACACTTGACAGTCCATACATAACAAATTAACGGCATTTCAACCTAAAGTTTGCTTGACTGAAAAGACAAACGACTTAAAAAGTAACCTACTAACATAATTGTTTGAAAACAAGCTAACGCTAGCTAGCTAGCTAACGTAACTACGTTTGTTTGGCTTCGTAGCCCGCCACAGGCGGCCATGCCAGGGCCTGAAACTGTGAATGCTTAACAATGAAAGTGGTAGCTTTTAGCATTTACCCAAAGAAATGAACTTTTTTTTGCAAATAGCACATCAATTAGTACATGCAGCATACGCCGTATTAAATGTCGACATCACCACAGATGCAACATTTCGAGCCGACAATTGTAGTTGAGGATGCTGGCTTGCAGCATGGTGAAAGGGGGCCTGTTATGCCAGAGAAGCTCGTTTGACCAGCAGAGCGCTCCGCTCATAATAACAACAAATGATTACACAAATATAGAGAAAATCGCACCATTAGTCGAAGTGCAGTGAATGTGGATTAATTACCTGACTAAATTCCTCCTCTACGTCGGCGTAGATATCGATGTGATCCACACCGTCCGCCATTTTCCTCTGACCCGTCGCTCTCTCCGCCCGGCGGTGCAGCGCAACAGTGAGCCACAAACAATGACACAGACAGGGACAACTAGCGCCCCTGTTGGTCGACTTCACTAATTACAACACCTGCCGTAGACCACATAAACACGATAACAACCAAACAAGCACCAGTGTGGGAAAAGTCATCAATATAGCCTAATAAAGAGGACCATTTTCGCCCGGAAAAAAAAGGATGAATTGTTATTCACTTTCTCATAACTTTGAGGGCGAAAGTTAAAATTTAGACTTATCTCAACGTAGACTTTAAACGTTTGACTTAGTATTTCTACATTTTGACTTGACCATAGGTATTTTTAAATAATTCCAATTAACTTAATCTGTTAGTCTGTTTTCGTTTCGTGACAGAAATTGGCTTCCATAATCTACACTCTGGATGTCACATCAGAAAATTCAAGAGGATTATGTCACATGAAAAGCAGACCTGAGTAGGTATATTGTCATCATAGGATATGTGTTGCATTGTTTGATTATCCCACAGAAGAGAGGTGATGATGACTTTGTGATAGTTACGGCCACAGAGCACTATTTCTTTTTTTCTTCTTTTTCCTAATGGGAGATATGGGCTGACATCCTGCCAGGAAGCCCAGATGAGGCAGCACCCCTGAATAGAGGAATCTGAAAACTGTACTGGATGATGCTACAGATGAGTAATTTGTATTCTACTGCAGCATCTGAAAATTAAATAACCTGACAATCCTGACACTGAATTGTTTGCAATTTCAGTTGAAGGAAATAAAATCAAGGCACGAAGTAATACTGGAGTCAAATTATATGACACAAGTTAAGATGAACAACCATCACACTACCTAAACCTTTTCTGTAAAGCATCACACAGCAATAGTGTCTAGTGGTTTTTGTAGTTGCAGAGATGATTTCAAATATTTGGATTATTCTTGTTGCTGGTGCAATATGAAAGCTTATTTGGATATGAGAGCTCACATTGACACTCTAGTTCAGCTTCAATACAATGTTAGCAGTGCAGATCTAAAGAAAGCTTTTCTTTGAAGAATTCACAGACCTTGCTTTAAGGATTTCAGGATTTGGGGGAAAGATGTCCAATATCATGATTATCCATCAAAATATTTCTAAAGGAGATAATTTCAAACAATTTCAAGCACTTATGTACCACAATATTTTACTGAGAGCATAAAAGTTCAACTACTGATGACATTTCAGTTAGGTTCAGTACTTTTGTGGAAAAATTGAGGTTAGTTGTCAGTGGACAGAAATGATTGGAATTTAATCAATTTATTTAATAAATAGATTAAAGGACTCGACTTGATTAATGATACATTAATGATATATGTCTCTTTGAGTATCAGTAGAATTCCTCGACTGATTCTCTGTTTTAGCCTGGTATTATTGTTAATATTTTTATATGTGCACTGACATTAATCACTGACAAACAAAACAGAACACACATTGACAACTAATACAGTACAAAAACCATATGGATAATTTAATTAACTTGGTACAAATCATGGCTTCAGTCAATCAACATACAATGTGGACACAATGTCAACCATACAATATACAGAATATCGGATAGTGGAAATTACAAACAAAACTGAGACAGATGAATAAAATGACTCTCTGGTATGATGCACACCCACACACAATATGTATCTGAGTCTATTACATAAACAGGCAAATTCTCAGGCAATTTTGTCATCAGAGGAAGCTCAACTTAAAGACATGCTTCGTAAGGTGATTCAGAAATACCATAGACAAAGCTACAGGGATACTCACAGCCCAAAATACAATGAAATGCTGAAGTTCAAAATATGAAACACAAGCAAATACAAAAATATCCTATGCAATTAGATTTACACTGTTAATGTACATTGTAGTTACATACAGCATATGGCATTTCCAAAATTAGTTGAATTTATGAAATTATATTGTTATTTATGCCAAGTAATAAGTAACCTTGGGGCCTAAGTAAAGTATCCAAAACCCACAGTCTCCAGGAAATGCTTCGTCTCCACCTTAAAAAACACATCTTTTGTGGGGTTTACATTATGAACCATGTAATAGCATTTTTGAAAAAAATAAAATCTTATCCAAACACATTTTGAATTTAAGTTCATCATTGTGTTATCCATGTTGATTGTAGATCTGCACCCTGTGAGAGTTGCAGTTTCCACAATGATTTCCAGCCAAATAGACAAACATAATTACATACAGTATGCACAAACACACAGAAAGACACAGCTGATAAAGACAGAAAGGGAGGCATGTTTTTAAAAGATATGTAACGGAAACAAATATTTTTGGGATGTAATCCAAGTAAAAATTTGTTCCTGAAGGAACTTCCCATTCTGATTTTTTGATTTTCTTTATTACATTTTTATATTTCTGAATTTTATATAATTCCAGTGCAATTACTTTCTTGGCACTGAGCCATCACCCTTAAAAACATGACTTCTAGCAGCAACACTGATGTTACACAACAATGATTACCATACTGTATACTGCTGTAGCCCTTCTCTCCCTTCTCTCATTCAACATTTAAAAAAGCATGTATGATAGTCTGTAGATGAATGCATTCAGGATAATAAAAGTATTCAAGGTGTGCATGCTTGTGGCTGCATATATAATATGCACATGTGTTTGCAATATTCAGTTCGGTGGGATATGAGAAATGAGAGACATATTTTTCCCCCTGGACTTTGATGCATCTGGTGACTCATAATCCCCTTTTATCAATGCACGTCATAGCAACCACCTGCATTTCTTTAGTCCCTTTTCATTTTGAGATGCAAAGTGGTGTACGAGAAAGTAACTAATGGAAAAGTATCCATGGCAACCACAGCCCATTGACTTGCTTTCTTTGCAGTTTTCAGTTCAGATGATAATAATTTCCAGGAGTTAACCAATACATGCTCAAAAACCACACCAAAGGTCTGTCATTAGAGACTAGTTTTGTGTTTGTCATGAGCAAAACGTACAGAATTAGGTACTTTAAAAAAATCCACTTGAGGTGCCCAGTGTTCAAACACATCTCTTGATTCATTTCAATCTCCTCGTTTATATGAGAATGGATAAAACAGCAAAGTTGTCCATCATCAGGAGACGAGTGCCGAGAAAGAAAGACAAGCGAGGAAGAGAGAGGCAGAGAGCGATACAACAGCAGCTCCTCCACAGTCATTGGCGTTCTCCTACAGGGACAAAACAGAACGTGATTTCACTTTGCATCTCTGCCACAACTTTTGATATTAATTCAATGCAATCAAGCTAAATATGATAGCAGATTTAGAAGTTATGATTGATAACAACAGTACAGTTGAAGACAGTAGAAAATACTATTTGGTGCACAGAACCAGTGTAGAAAGACAATGAGAGGAGATGTTGTTTTATCATAATTTAGGTTATGAAAAAATAATTGCATTTAAGTCTTTATCAAGATTTATAAAACACTTTGTTGTAGATGCTGGTTGATGCAAGGGTCATTCATAGGGTGGACCAATCAGAAGCTGACCTGGGGGTGATAGGCGTGGCAGGACTCAGGGCGTCGGCGAATCTTCTGGGACCTCATCCTGTCACACTTCACTGAGGCATTATGTACAGCGGGGTCAAGGAGCAACAACAGGAACAGGAGAGGCTTCTCTTGAATTCTCATTCAAATATTAATACAAAAGATTTGCACTGAAAATTACAAAAATGTTCCATAGAAGGAACACATCGGGGATGGTGCAGAGGGAAAAAGTTAGTCAAAAGACAATTATAGTGTTCACAGGTGGGAAGCTGGTAAGACATCCTGTCCTTGTTGTAATCTTAGCAACATCCTGCTTGTTGGTCTGTCTACACCCTCTCCAGAGCAAGAGTGGGAGTTTGCAGCAACAGGAACTGCAGTAAAAAGTCAAAAAGGGTAGAAAATTTAGGTACATCTTGGTTAATTATACTGTAGTTTTAAAGGTACAAATGTAAAGTACAGCTTACAGTTATGCACTGTAATATTACCTGTTCTACCAGATCTGGAATGTATCCTTATGCTCAGCAGCTCCTAACATGAATGTCTGAGTGAACGTAAAAGGAGGGTGGTGCTGTGATAAATAAATAAATCAAAACAAGCACACTCTAACAATATCTAATTTAGTATGCGTGTTAAGGTGAGATCATTTCTCGAGATGAACGCCGAATACCAAAATATTAAAGGATATATTTGACTTCTTTGGGCTCCATGGTGATGGGTGGGTACTGTCTGGAGCAGTCACAGTCTGCCTGCACCACCAACATCAACAGGTTGCTCTCTGGTATCTGCTGCACCACAAACATCCTGACACACACAAACACATGCATATTAAAAATGTGCACAAAAAAAGCCCAGAGAGGGAAAACCTCTCATGTAATGTATGACATGAACACTTTGGCCAGTAGGGGGCGCCGAGCCAGGGCAGATACAATATCCACAATGACTATTACATTGATAAAAATAATAATAATATATAAAAAAAAACTTAAATGTCTCACACAATCATTAACAGGATTATTTCTATGGAAAAAAATAATTTAGCAGATTTACTGGACTGCATGAGTTGGTCATTCTAGGTAATAAAGTGAACTAAACCTTTGAAACCTAAGAATCTTGCCCTGTAGTGGTACTGTAAGCAGTGTTTGTGCTGCGTTATACCTCTTTTGGCCTCATGAGGGTGTTCACACTCAACCTGTGATCACAAACCTGTTGAAAAAATATAGTAGCCACAGAACCACAGCGTTTCTCTCCCTGGTGCTCTCTCACTTTCGAACACACACACACACACACACACACACACACACTGTGATGCTTTCCTCTATTTCTCCTCTCCCCCCTCCTCTTGCCTCCCACTGTTTTTCCATTTCTGTCACCCACTCCCCCATCCCTCTGTTTTTTCACTTACCTGTCTTAATACCTTCTCTCAGTTTTCAGTCTCTCTCTCACTCTCCACATGCTTCTCTGTCTTTCCATAACCCTGATCTAATTCCATTTCTTTCTACTTATTTCCCCCTTTCTGATACTTTGGAATAAACACACACTGCTCTCACTATGCAAAGCAGAGCAAAGCCGTAGAAAATGGATTTTGGAAGGACAATTTAATATGACTGGTCTAGGGCTTAGGGAGGACTGCACTGCAGATTTGTGTGTGCATAAGTGTGCGTGAGTGTGTGCTTACTTTTGGCAGCGTCCACACTTAATAATGCTGTTGGTCTCTTTGATTGACGGCTCGTAGACGAAGCTGGGGTACTCGGTGTCACACGGCTGCAGGATGTCTCCTTTTTTCTTATGAGCTGAGGCTAAGAGAGAAATACATATGGGTCATGTCTCGCAGTTAGTAATATGAATAGGTGTGTGTGAAAGTGTATGTGTGACGTTTTGTTGATGACTGACAGGCTTAGAGTGTGTGACAGGAGAATGCTGGATGCAATTTAAATACTTCACACTTCAGTCATTTATTGCTCTTTCTACCAGGACCAGAGGTACTCTAGCTTGCTGTGTACTCCAAACTAAATTGAATTTGTTGTCTGTGTACAGGTAAAATGATGGGTTCAAAAGCAGAGAGAAGAGCCACAGTGGCTTGTCGAAATTTCACGTCTAGATGTGAGCTATGGCTGACTTGTTTTAGTTCTTGTTTTGAAGAACTTGCCAGTTGCCCCTCTTCCCACTGAACACTACTTACATAATCAGACACACCAAATTTCATTTTGTTTGAAGTATACTACAAACACTACACCACACACAAAACGCAAAAAAAAAGGTAGTTTTAAGAACACTGATGTTCCTCAAAAACACTACAAGACAGATACTCACACACGCTGAAAGATGGCTTGGCTGAATGGAGGGATGATGATGATGATGATGATGTGGAGTAGGATGAAGAGTGGATGATTGACAGGTGGAGTAATGAGGAGGGTGAATGTGTGATCAATGGAGAGACAGAGGCAGATGAGAGGTGAGAGGATGAGAGGACACAATGTTGATTTTCCATAATGATCTCTAGACTGGTGATCGATGTTGCACATACAGTAACTCACTGTAAACACTCCTGGCATTAAACTGACACAACGTCCATGTGTGACATTTCTGTAACATGTTTGTGGTGACTGGTAGGAGGTTTTTGTTGGAGTGAGTGAAGTGTTGATGGTGAGCATTATTAGCTCAGACTTCCTACATTTATGTTAATATTTAAATGTGATTTGGGATCCCTTAAGAATTTGGTTTATGAGGCAAATATTGAAGTAATGCAGATCTGCTCTGAAAGTTGTGATGAGTTACAGAATATACATGATTTACATATACAGAAGGACATTTCTGAGCACATATAGATGGATAGAGTTTCACATTTTTTCTTGTAGATCTCACCATCAGCGAAATGCTCCGTGTGCCAGAAGCCACAGATATTAAACTCCAGGAGAAACCTTGTGAAGATGAGAGAAGAGGAGAGTGGACAGAGAAAGGGGAGTCAATTAGGCGGCCATCATTATAGACCAAAGCAGATTGCAAGCAGCTTTCAAAAACTGGGACAGGACCCAAAATTGTGTCATGGGAATATTAAAATGGGTCCTCGAGTTATTCAGCAGTAATTGGTAGCTTTGGTAGATGTTTTTTTTTTCTTACCTTGATAACCAGCCTGTTATCGTTAATGAAGCTGCTGGGTGTATCAAGTGACTTTAACCTTACCAAGTTGCTACAGTAAAAATGAAGCAGTTTTTCTAAATAATAAATCTATAAACATCCCATGATCCAATTTGGGTTGATAACTTTAAGGGAATAGTTGATAATTCAACATTTTGGGAAATACACTTATTAGCTTTCTTGCTGAGAGCAAGAACAAGCGGAGACTACAGATAGTTACCACCTCTGGCCAAGAAATTGTCCAGCACATAACCTTCTGTAAAACAGCAAGTTGTCATTTTTTTACGGATTACACAAACAAGATATAACATGCTAATTAGTGAGTTTTAACGATGCTGGTGGGTGGATTTTGTTAGATTGGGACAGAGCCAGGCTAGCTGTTCCCACCTGTTTGCAGTCTTTGTGCTAAGCTAACTGACTGTTGGCGTTAGCAGACATGAGAGAGGTATTGATCTTCACATCTAACTCTCAAATAAACATAGTTCTCAAAATGTCAAACTATAATGATTTTGTGTTGTCAACCAATGATACATAATAGCAAATTTGAACAAATATCCCCATTTTTTTGAACATACTGACATTCTTGTTGCCCCTAGCAACACTTACAGCAGGAAGTTGGAGAGGAACCACTTGAGGGCTGAAGCCAAACCATAGAACGGCTGAAGAGACAGATATATATATATATATATATATATATATATTAGTTGTAGTATAGTATAGTTAGTTGTATATAGTATAGTACAGTTGTAATAGTATTGACTGGACTATTGTGGTAATAATACTGTACACAGAGTGAGTATACTGTACATACACTGAGAAGTGGACGGGCACTGCTGACAGAGTGAAAGTTCATCTTACACATGGCCTGGTAGTCGAACAAGGACACCCTGAGGAAACACACACACAAAAAAAAACACACATGGTGTTGCTCTTCAGGCAGTATTTCACGGCTTACATCGATTCCTTGACCCCCTTGAGACTATTCCACACAGTGTCGTATGAAAAACAGTTGCAGTTGCATGCACATACATTGTGCAGACACACACACACACACACACACACACACACACACACAACCACACCAGGGGAAAAGCAGGGATATCTATACCACAAATACAAAGATGGGTGAATTAGCTACCCTCAGCACGTAGAGAGTACAACACACGGCAGAGACTCTGCCATTATATAGCAATAAAAACAAAGCTTTTGAGTCTCTACAATGACAGTAAAGCTCACCCTCCAGGCTATGGGTTTCATATGCATACTAATGCATGGCTTAGATGTATAAGAACATTTGCAAGCCAACCTCCTGGTTAAGTCAGTACTCAACAGCAACCACTTCAGTTTGTGATACAGCATGGGGGTGACATGTAATCAAATTCATGAGTCAGTGGTAAATGCATGCTGTTATGAGCATGAGACATCGGGATGCATAACATGGCACTCAACATTGCAGCGTGGGGGCACTGCAACTTCTTGCCTTAGAGATTTAGAGAAGTTTACATGAAGTTGTATATACTTGACATCTTGCAAGCCCCGTCAGGACTAGGTAACCCCCTGTCCTTTGCTAACAGACAGACAGAGAAGCAGACAGACATACAACTATCTTGTCAACCAGTCAGGCAATTACAACCAGACATTACCTTTTGAACATGCCCATTCGGATTAGTGTGGTCATAACTGATCCGTCAACCTCGCCAAAGAATCTTCCCGCCTATCAGAAAAGAGAAAGGGAAAAAAGCCCACTGTGTGAAACGATCTGTGTGGCTGAACACATTAAATTCATACCACGATAAACTGACAGAGGGAATTTCAACTCCCTTCCTTGGTGTTCATCCTTTCCACTTTCACTTCAATGTGAACTATCTTATATTGTGTGTAGGTTTACAAGCAATGTATCTTATTACACATGATTTTGTTGCAGTGTATCCTTCACATACACTCATTAGAGGTGGGCTCCAACAGGAATCTTTTTATAGGAATAGTTCGACATTTTGGGAAATACACATATTCCAGCAGATGGTTAGCTTAGCTTAGCGAAAAGACTGGAAACAGCTAAAGGTAACAAAGGTAACAAATCTGAGTACTAACACCTCTAAACCTCGCTGATTGACACGTTATATGTCATTTGTTTAATCTGTACAAAAAGCGAAGTGTAAAAATGACACGCAGTAACTTAGTGGAGTCATGTCAACACTGTGAGGTTTCCAGGCAACCAGTGGAGACTCTTCTAACTCTTGACAAGAAAGTGAATAAGTGTATTTCCCAAAATGTCAAACTATTCTTTTAACATAATTTCACTCAAACCTTGAAAACACATGTGGGCATATTGTAGGAGTCTGTACTTTTATTAAACATTATTGCTATAATCAATTAAACAAAAATGTTTTCTCTATTGAGAATATATTCCTTGTTTATGAACATTTGTCTTCTCAAATGAATTATAGTACAACCTATCACACATAAAGATTTTTATCAGATCAGTTTAGTGCTGCTTTCAACCTCCAGAACTTTTTGTTTAAAAAACAGAATAAAAAGAGACAAAAGTAAAAAAACTCACTATAAACTATCACTGCTACAGTAAAATTACAGGGCACATTGCTGCTTTGCTTATGTTTTGTTGTGTTGCATAATTGTAGGCTGGGATTTGTTGTCCCTTGCTGCACTTATACAGTTGTTGTGATTCATGAGCACTGACTCATTTTACTGCTTACACTTATTATTGATGGTTTCTGTGGGAAAAGGCTGAAATTTGAAACTGAATATGTAAAAATGTTATATGACTCCATCTTTTCACTGTGGTTGGTTAAAAAAACAAGTATTTAAACATATGTTTTAAAGTTTGATATGGGCCCAAAGGTCATGGAAATCATTCTAAACATTAACAACCAAGTAAGCTTATGTAAGGCGATGGAAAAGGCAAAAATATCATGTGGTTTTGAGTCCTATTCATAGCTAGTTTGTCTGTTGGACACAGTGTCCTGGCCACAGACAGGATATCTGCACTGCTGGCTAACAGTGGATCACAGAATGAGAGGTGGGACTACTAACTGAATCACAAGGAAAAATTAAGTGGTTGTGAGATATATAAATGTATTTCTATATAATAGGCACAGAATATATTGGATCTGTATTGTGTGTTTCTTTTCTTGTTAGGTAATGAATATTGAAAGACATAAGAGCTCTCAAATAATCAAACAATCAAGTCAAGGACTAGAAAGTCTAGAAAGCACATGTTCTCTGTGTCTGTGTATGTATGTATGTGTGTGTGTGTGTGTGTGTGTGTGTGTGTGTGTGTGTGTGTGTGTGTGTGTGTGTGTGTGTGTGAACTGACATCATTGCGCTGTTTGGAAATTAGGACAAAGCCATTATTGTCAATCACGTAGCACTCGACATCCTGAGATGAGAGAAAGAGCCAGAGACAGAGAAAGCAATTACTTATGTAAGGAAAAATCTGTGTCAAACACCACTGACAAAGATAACAATAAGCACAATAATTCATATAATTCAAACTATGAATTATAAAGTGACTCAAAATTAAAGCTACTGGGGTAGGTTTCTTAGTTTTGTGGCTCCATATAGGAGCACAAGATAATTATTTTTGACCTTTTCTGGGGCTTAAATAACAAGACAAAGTAAAGTCAATCATGCCAGCCTGAGAACTTATATTCACTACATATCAAGACAAACAAGATATACTCACAAAGCTGTCACACCGAAGAGGACAAGTCCCCTCTACATTGGAGCACTGGAGGACAGTCCGAAGGAAAGAAAAGAAAATGTCTGTAATGCGTTTTACCATTAACAAACAGAGGAAGGAGTTTCATTGAAAAAATATAGGTGACAGTGATTGGAAGTGTGATATGTGTTATTATCTGTTGAGTAGGTGTGTTTAGAGGAGGGCATGTTTGTGTACGTGAGGAAATGATTTGAACACATGCTCTGTCTGTGTTTGTCTGCAGAGGTGTTATATATTGGAACATGTGTCAGTCTAGACAAGCGCATGTGTACGTGTGAGTGTGAAAAAACGCATCTGCGTTGGTGAGAAGGTGTTAATTTGTGTGTGATATGTCTTGTCTACCTGTGACGGTCTCCTGAGTGTCTTGTTTGCAAGTCTGTGCATGTTTCATTTCTGCATGTCTGTGACTGTGTGTGTGTGTGTGTGTGTGTGGTCTGTTTTAACTGGAGTGTGAAGCTGACTTCACAGAGCCAGCAGGTGCTGAAGGTGTTAAATTTGGTTCTGTACGAAAAGTAGAGTGATGTTTTGAAAAGGAGAGGCGGAATTATGCTTACTTACATCTGTGTCATTTGGCTGAGAGGACATGAAAAGAAGAACAAAGAGAGATAAAAAGAGAACATGAAGAAGAGAGCGAAACATTACTTCAGTTAATGATGTGTAAGTCAATGCACTAAACTGTCTCACTCTGTTGCTGTTAGTTTGCTGTTGACAAAGCCATACATCTTCTCAGAGGAGCACATGTTTCAGGAATGGATGAAAGACTGCAGACTTTTTTGTGAGTGATTTTTGCAAATTTCATTACGGTTTTAACAGGTTGTCAAGCCAAAGGCCAAAAGAAATTTAACAAGTCAATGAACATTTGAATCGATTAAATGAAAAATGCAAAACTTGCTGGTAGGTGTTCTTCCATAATAATAAGATTTATTTACTATGTATCAGCCTTTGCAGATGTAAAATTACTTCTCTATCAACACTGTGTTCAGTGGAAGGGTCATGAGTCAAAGTGTCAATAGTTGGTCAATATGGTCACATCTTATGTTGATGTGTGGATTGGTGTCTATAGACAATATGTCTTTGGAATCATGGTCAGGCTATACAGAGCATGTCGAAGTGTGAATGAGACAATCTATCATCCTTTCCAATCCTATTACAGCAAAGTGTCAGTCTTTCTCTCTGCTTCCCATCACTGCCTCCTGAAATAAACTACAATGAAAACTACAGAAATGATGATCCTTCCCCACATGCTGTTGGCATATAGCATGGCTTGATGAGGGACAACATTTGTGGGAAACGATATCATCTGTTTCTGCTAATTACATAAAGTCTAAAGACCTGCTAGTGAAACCCATAGGTCACAATGTTTCACTTCTCAAACAACATACTGAAGATTTTTTTTCCTGCGCCTTTGGCCAGACATTGGGCCAATAATTTAAATTTTGTCACGATTGGTGGCACTACAAAAAAAATGTACGGGGTCCTTGAAATTAAAAAGGGTTTATCTTGTTGGGATCATTGATTTGCTCTTTAAATTAACTGGAAAACTTACCCTGACAGTCTGGGAATCACAAAAACGTAACTATTGTATAGTGTGCTATAATGCCTGATTTTACAAACTATCAAATCGCATAAATATATTTTTAAGAATTCTGCTCCATTTCTGAAGATAGACATTTTTTTTTTATAAAACCTTACAATATTCTTGTTTGCAAAAGAGTAACACAGAACAATTTCTATTTCTGTGATTGCACTAATTACATATATACTATCATTTCATAATTCAAAAGCTGTAGTGCAGTGCTATCACTAACACAGAAACAGTATGTAAGTAACAAATAGTGAATTACTGATAAAGGGAAAACAGCACGCCAAAATGTGAATGGCAAAAAATCTATCGTCTTTTGATTCTCATTACTATCACATCACAGCCTCTCACTACATCTCCACTCGCTGTGAGGTAGAATATAGCAGCAATGGACTGTGAGAGACGTACGGGTCCTTACACTGTAGGATTCACACTGTATATTTTAATGTGATGTATCTTTATAGAATTGCGGGTTTACAGATTTAACTAAGGTGGTAACATAATGTGTCAGTGGAGCACATTCACAGCCTTTTCTTTTTTTGTTCCTTTGTATTTATACTTGTTTCTTTCTATTTTACTGTGTCTCTACACCATGGATGTAGACACACACACACACACACACACACACACACACACACACACACACACACACACACACACACACACACACATACACACTGAGACAGTAGCAGTGTACTGTATAGTAATGTCAGAACATTTTCCTATTAACATTCTGACTGATTCCTATTAGAAGGCAGCTCATGCCTTATTCCTACCCTCACTAATTCATAATTCATCAACTAATAACATCTTATTTTAAGGTAGTTAACCTTACACTGTAGCTGTAAGGTCAGATAGGGTTTCCCTCACTTATGTAACTCTTCCTCTGAGATCTGAGGACTTTATACAGACTTTGTGTTCCTTGCAATGATAATTTCTCTAAAACACAAAAAGATGAAGCTCATTTGATGTTGTAAAACAAACCAATTATTAGTTAATTGGGATTAAAATATTTCACTTAACACCTAATGATGGAGTAGTGTGAAAATCAGGGACAATCAATACGTTTCAATGCATGCATGAATCGTTACTAATGCATAAATAAAATGAATTAAATTAAATGCTAATAACATCTTTACTGCTACACAATGCATAATGCAACATGTATGAACATCCAAAGATTAATTGTAATCCAATAAATTTTCTTTCTCTTAACACTTACAGCACAGTCTGTGTCTTAGCCCACTGAGCCAATATGACATGCACCCTCTTTGGCAGAAGTCTTTTTATGTGACAGGTTATTTAACTTCCTCCTGGTATTTCATTTAGGATTTATACTAGGTACAGTATCTTGACCCCCCAGGGAGCTGTACACTTAAAATAGACCGCAGAGAGGATTTCACACACGCACGCACGCACGCACGCACACACACACACACACACATCCATGTGTGGATGGACACACATGAACATAGGGTTAGGGTTAAGGTCAAGACACGCACATAGTGTGAGTGCAAGGACACACACAAACCCTATGAAATAAAGATGCTTGACAGTGAGTACATAACAGGAAGATAAGACGATTATGTAACTGATCAGAGGAGAAGAGGGAGGGTTGAGGAGAGGGAATGAGGAAAGTAGGAGGCAGTAGGAGATGAGAAAGGGGGGAGGACAGAAAGCACTGAGGAAAAGAAAGGAAATTGGGGGAAGAAGTGAGAAGGAGAGGAGAAGAGAGGAGGGGAGAGGAGAGAAAATTAACAATTTAGGCAGGAGAAGAGAGAGTCAAAAGTGCTCACAGTAAATGAGAATGGGAATGACTTTCTATACAGCATAAATCTACTGGATAACAAGGCCGCTGCAAATGATGCTAATGAGTTCATAGATGATGAATATGGACATAACAACACACTTGTGCACAGATGGTCATACATATGGTCCCTGTCAACGTGGCACACATTAACATTACCAGACACATACACATATACAGTACTCTCTTCTTCACACCTCTACACACACACACTGCTGAGCCTAGCTGTGGTAGCTATCCATCATTCAATGGCTAGCCAGCAGCCGTAATGTTCTTTTAACTGCTGTCATTTACAGCCATGGGAGCAGAGGAGGGGAACGGCCAAACCATCAAACACCTGCTACAGCAAAGGTGTTACGCCAAATTAAGTTTTCTTGACCAAAATGTTTTTTTTGAAGGTGTGGAAGAACTCAAAGGGCACTAAGATCCTCCACTGAAACTAGTAGTGGTGAAATTCTCTGAGCAGCACACAAAATATCAGCCGAAGACATTTAATCTTTCAAAATAGTATTTTAGGCAGGGTAAGCACTCCACCTTTAATGGTGGGTGCAGTGATATGGAAAGCGCTGCATTAAGCTTTGAGTTAAACAAAGTGCAAATGCAGTAATTACCAACTAATGAACCAGAAAAAGAACATGTAATAATCCTTGACTCCTTGTCCTTGTCTGACAAATGGTGTCAGAACAGTCTGGCGGTTTAAAGAGACATTACTGAAAACTGAAGGAGGCCAGACAGTTTATTCACCAATAGCCCTGTCTTCTATTAAGCAAGATATCGAACAGTGACTTATTCATTCACAGGAAGTTGGTGTTTGGTTAATGTCTACAATGTAAATTTTGAAATTTTAATGTTAAATCAGGAACACAACCTTTGACAGTGGTTGAAATCAAACCTGTAAGCTTACAAGTAAAAAGATATGTGCCTTTTTCAGTCAGAAATCAGAGCACTTTAATGTAATCCTTTAATCTGACATTACTTACCGGTCCGGTAAGAATTAAATCTGAAATGAGTCATTATTTGGGAGGGTTGGGGGTGGGGGATAGTATTATTCTTCAGTAACTGAATACAGCATGATTGTGTTGTTTGTATTCCACAAGCATTGTTGAATATAACTGCTAGAACCATAAATAAACCAAAGATTTCTCATTAGTGCCAGTATAGTACTGCAATTAACTTGTTTTATAGGGGACATTAAAAATACAAACAAAATAGTATAAATCTAACAAGAAAAAAACTGAAGCAATAATGCAATAACAACAGGGTTTAATTACCAAATAATGCACCTGACATTCATCATTCTTTTTATTTTGTCCTCAGATGGTGACAACCACTAAATGTCACTGTTTTGAAAGCAAAAAGTTGTAAATAGCTGACAACTTCAGCTAGTAGTTATACTTAAGAGTGAGTTTTTCTTTATTCATCCTTTTGTCAGTGTCACGATTCTCATTTTGGAATCAAACTCCTCAGATCTAAAAAATGAAGGCTTCATCCAGTGAAAGGTCCACGGGATGTCGATCTGTCTCCATACTTGTTAATGAACTAGTGGATTGAGCATTGAGCCTGTGCGTACTTACCTGTGCTGTGATGGCCCAGAATCTGGACTCCATCATCTCCAGCGTCATCTGGATACCAATGGCTGCAGAGAGAGAGAGAGAGAGAGAGAGAGAGAGAGAGAGAGAGAGAGAGAGAGAGAGAGAGGTGAATTAAGTACAGTAAAATAAACCTGAACATAAAAAATGAATGAATAGATAATATAGAGTAAAATAGATACATTGGAAGAGAGGATAAGCAGAGGGAGGAGAAAGGTGGAATGAAGAGGAGGAAGATGAGGAAGGTAAGGGAGGATAGGAAGAAGTAGAGATAGAGAGTACAATTTGTTTAATAGTAGTTACAGTACTTATCGGAGGATGTGTACATACAGTATACAGATATAGGAAGGGAAACACCTCTGCTACTGAGACCGGTGCCTTGAAAGTGCCTCTCTCTCTCCATTGCAAACAGTATTAGCACATGCTGATAGTGTCATGGCAATGGCATGGAAGCAGGAAGAAAACAATGTACACCACCTGTGGCTACACAGCATGATCTTTCCAGTATTATTATCTTCTTTTTTTTTATTGCACTCTCTACCTTTGTATCCATTTTCTATTGTATGTTTTCAAGGTGCATAGTTGTCCCTTGCCGAGACGGTATTTTAAGTATTTATACACATTAGACTTACATAACTAACAAAATAAAGAAAAGTGTATATTATGTGTTAACTCAAATTTCAGGTGAGTTGCTATATCTACTGTGGCATTTTTTTATAGCATCTTCTGTCAGAAAAATATATGCTACAGATTACAGAGAGATTTTATGCATAAAGATAACATTATGCAAAGGCCCCATATCACATGCAGCTCCTGCAACCAGTGGACAGTGAAAACTTGTCCTGAGCTTTCAACCAAATCACACAGTCTTCATCAGCGGATGGAGTTTGCACAGTTGTCACAGAGATGGATCTGTGAGTAAGCAGTGTGATAACAGTTTTGATATTGTAGTAGTAATAATACCAGAAGGACTAGTAGAAATATATAAAGTAGTATTAGTAACAGCACTGGCAGCCATAGACACCACTGCTGTGATAATATTTTCACTTTAAGTAGTGGTTCCTTTAGAAGTAATGGCTGTAGCAGCAATAGTAGACCATAAATGGAGAGGGAAACTTTGATTCCAGCAGTTTAGAAGCAAGAACATTAATGAGCCGATTAACATCCCAGGGTGAGAGACTACATCTCTCTCTCGGCTCTCAGGCTGGAGGAGTAGAAGAGGTCCTTCTGTACAGATCAGCTCTGCCTTCAGAACTCAAATTATGAAAATCCTTTTACAGTAACTGGCCTTCTGAGCCTCAGTACTGCTGTGTGAACTGACTATTTTTAGACGGTGTGTATCTGTGCATGCGTATGTGTGCGTCCAACCTCTGCCTACAACACAGCACTCTCAGTCACAAAACATTAAGCCAAGAATTAGTGTGTGTTTGTACATGTTTCCCACGCGCGCGCGCGCGCGCACACACACACACACACACACACACACACACACACACACACACACACACACACACACACACACACACACACACACGGTGGCAGAGTGATTGCTTGTGTCAGCTTAGGGCTGTACGTCCATCAGCATTTTAGTCCGTGTGGTAATGCAAAAAGGAACTGTAATTGCATAAGTTCTCAGTGAACACATATTGTATACACCCACACACACACTATGAATACACACACACACACACACACACACACACACACACACACACACACACACACACACTGCGAGGGAAGATATGACACTTCATATTAGCATCAAAGACTCAGCGTTTTTCTCCCAGTGTGCTTTGTACAGCCACACAGAGAAAGCCTCCACGGTGCTCACAATACACAAAACACATATAAACACACATGCCTGCACACACACCCACCTCCCCTCACATACACATACTGTATACAGCATGCACTTTTACCCAACCACACACATGCACATCATCATGTATGGTAATAAATACACAGAGCAGAATAATTATTTTAATGGAGTCAGGTGGCAAAAAGGCTTTATTATGAAGGAGATTAGTTTATGGGTTAGTCATTTTTAGGTCTGGTTGCCAGGGGGAAGGGGAAGAGTAAGGGACAGTTTAAGTGGGAGGAAAATAGAGAGCAGAGTGAAAGGGCTGGCCACTTGTTTTGTTGGTTGAAGACTCTGGTAGAAGACTCTCAGATTCTGGTAGAGAATACTAAATCCTTTTAATTGATTTCTTTTTTTTGTGCCTAAAATAGTCAAATCTAGTCTAAAATAAGACTGCATTAGTTTTTTTCAAAATTACATTATTGTTTTGAGGTAATGAAAATGAAAGAAAATCAATGGCTGACTGGTGGAGTAGAAAAAATACATAAGAAATATAAAACCGTATAGCATGCCTTAGAAAATGGACAGCATGGTAAATGGCCAGTGATATTTAGTCCACAACTATAGGACGAAAAGTTCTACACATCTCACTCAATTATGCTTGTAAAATGCTATTAGGTGATGAATTATGGATCAGTGAGAATAAAAATAAACCATGAGCTGTATGTACTCATGGGGATCAGTCCGGATATTCTAAGGAAAAGGCTCTGATGTGTCTGAGGGTGTGTGCCTCGGTTTGTGAGTATCTGCATGTGCGTTTGGACTCCATCCAATCTCTTGAAAATCAGTCGTGATGCTGATTCGTGGCTGTAATCAGCCTGTAATCAGTCATGTACACAGAAAAGTTTGTTTAGCTGATTGGGGAGTTGTTTATCTGTTCATACAGCTTCCTAAAATCTACTGACTCACGGGTATGGACAACCAGAAGTTGGTTGTTGGTTTTCAATAATGAGGATTCTTCAGTGAATATGTGGAAATTCCAGCAACACATATTCTCATATGTGATCATTGCCATTTTGTCACCAATTAAAAGAAAATCACGTGTAAGGATGCAAAATCAATGTCCTTTCATTTGTAACAAAAGCACATTTTCACGTGATATTCTACATGTGATTTGTGAATTTTTTGTTGGAGTATTTGAACACCCTCTCCCATACCCATCTCCTCTGCTCAATAGGGCTAGTGACCTTGAAGTTGTCTCCCTCCACTATAATCTGAGATGAAGTGTTGGAAGGCCATTATGGAGGGCAGCAGTAATCTGCCTTCTTTCCCTCTCTGAGTTGGAGGCTGATAGGCCAAATCTAATTAAAGCCTTCACACTTATCCCTCTGTGTGTGTATGTGCGCTGTAATAGATGGGTTTTTTTTCGCGTGTGTGCACACCTAGCAAGTATTTCTGTATCAAGTTTAGAAGTGTGTACAAGAATATGCATGACCTTGCATACATGCAATTGAGAGTGTGTGTGTGCTCATGAGCTTCAATATGTATGTGTATGTGTGTGTGTGTGTGTGTGTGTGTGTGTGTGCTTATGTGAGACTGTATCTTGTACATTCACAGTCTGAGTTGCAATTACTGTGAGCTGCCAATCACAGTGGAGTGCGCTTTCAACAGGAAATGAATTAATGAGGAAATAAATAAAGAATTTAAGCAACTAAGAGCCAGAGTTAATTGGTTATTACACTAACGAGATAGAGGGATGAGAGACGGAGGGATGCGAAATGTGAAGAACGATGGGAAAAAAGAATGTGTGAGAAAGAAAAGGGGGAGTGGAACAAGGGTAAACAAACTACAGGAGGACAGAAACAAAGACGGAGGGGTAGGAAGACACTCACAGAGGGAAAAAAAACTGACAAACACTAGAGAGTGAAGGAGAGACAAAGACATAATCATATATACGCACAAACAATAAGGGCAATATCTAACTAAACAGAAGCTATACTGCTTTGGTGACATTGTATATTAATAGTCCAGTAAAGTGTGATCACTGCATTTGCAGTCTTATATAAATAAGTGTATTAAAATCATCATACATGTAGCATTAGATAGTGTGATTTATGTCAACAAAAAGCAGGTCAATGGTTGATTATTCAAATTATTGCAAATAAACACAGATAAAATGTGCCTCTGAGACCTTGAAAACAATGTTGTAAGTGTAACCTGGTATATATATTATGGAAAGATTATTGCCATGGAAAAATTCAATGGTGACATGGCAGTATGCGTTTCTTTCTCTCCAGTATATTTAACCAGAACCACTGTCTCCATAACCTTAATCAAAGTGTTTTTGTAACCTAAACCGAAACACACCATGGATGCAAGGCGCAAACCTCGGTCTCCATCTGACTGGTGGTTTGTACGCCTTCCATCCACCTCAACCACTTTATACAGCACGACTTCTGTGGGGTACAAGAATGTAGCACTCAGGGCTGGAGAAAATACACAATACACGCAGCTATTAAACATAATAGAACAGAACCAGGGCTGCATAGTCTTGCCACCAAAGCTTACTGTAATTGAACAGAGAGACAGAAAGAGACAGGGAAAGGTGACCAGCGTGCTGGCCTTTTGCTAAATGGGGCAGCAAGAGTGTCAAGTGTCTGACAGACTGAAGAAAGAGAGAAAGGGAGAAGGATAGTGGAAAAAGAAGGAGAGAGGGAAGGCAATATCTATCTATCTATCTATCTCTTTTTTTACTTGGTTGAAACAGAGTGTGGTGACTGTGCAGTTCTATAAATGGGTGCCTGTGTGTGTTCACACATTTTTTACATTGTTTAGCGCGTTTAACTGTAGGTGTGTGTGTGTGTGTGTGTGTGTGAGTGAGAAAGACAGTGTGTGTGTGTTGTGCCGAGGTGGCATGGGAGGTCAGCTTGTGTTAAATGACCAGAGAGTGGAGCCGGTGCTGATGGTTCCTTTAGCAAGACCCTGGAGTCGAAGCTAAATATATAGGAACACACACACACACACAAACAAACAGAGTCAATAAATTAAACTGGCACACTGGCTAAGTCTCTGGGCACAGAGGGGACACTGAAAATAAGGCCACTAGTGAGGAGGTCATTTCGATCTTTGCGCACACACACTGGACAGCAGTATGCAGCAGTATGCTTTAGTAATGGATATGTGAAGCAGATATAATAAACACAAAAGGGAAAAAGAGCAAGGCAGTAAGAGAGACGAGAAGAGAGTCCAACACACACACACACACACACACACACACACACACAATGGACACAATGGAAGTGTGGGCTGCAGGAGGGACACACAAAGAGATAAAGGTCATCAACAGAGCACAGACATTGTAATGAAAGGAACAGATTAATTGATGTAATGGAGTCAGGTGGCCCAGATGGAGAGAGAAAGATGGAGGGATGAAAAGGGACAAGAGGGAGGAAAGGAAAAGGATAAGACGAAAGGTCGAGGGGATGAAAGAAAGAGGATGAATTGATTTTTAATAATGTTATGAGTTGGAAACCCTTTTCATTTCAACCAACCGTGGCTATCAATAATAGAGCGAGCAAGCTCAAACGGTTGTGCGTGACCGTGCATGAGAGTATGTGTGTGTTTCTCATTCTTTCACATATGTGTGTGTGTCTGAGTATAGAAACAACAAAAGAAGTGGACGTGGGCAGTGAGGAGAGGAAAACAAGGAGTAAGGGTGTGTGTGTGTGTGTGTGTGTGTGTGTGTGTGTGTGTGTGTGTGTGTGTTTTTAAGAATGTGTGAGCACTCGCTCTTAATTTAAAATTCACACCTACTTTTACAAGATAATTCTGGTTTATTAAAGCTCAAGTGTAATTTTTGTAGTTTTGGCCATCATTCCTGTTGGAGTAATTACATTATACTCACCAAGCGACTGAGAAGGTTTTGAGCCTGTTTTACCATTGACCACACCCAGCATCACCAATGACACCCAACAGTGATGACACAGTGTACTTACACACCTTGTACACATCACTGCAGCAAGGTGAAAGGCAAAAACAAGATTTTCATGGGGTATTAAGTGAATCTCTCATTTCTGAGACCATGGCAACCTCGCTAAAAAGAGGTCAGAAGGGGCAAGAAACATGAGCAGTCATACAGGTTTTAAACAAACCACCAAGTTAGCAAACCTCATTTGAAAGACAAACAGAGGGAAATGGTACAATTATGACCCTAACTCTATAATAGGGATTATATAGCATATAGATTATATAGAGACATATTGTACAGTGAGGTTTCTTCAGTTGACAAGTTATTCAAACCTTGTCCTTGAAAACACAACTTTGCATTGCATTCTGCAGCACTGAATCAACTGCGGCTTTATGTTTAACTCTTAAATGACTGCACAAAACTATCTAGAAGGAAGCACTTCTAGATAGCTAAAACTCTTAGCTGTTTTTAGGAGTGTGTTTTGGGGTGGATTTACCTGTGAAAGCTTTTAAAAGTCTCCACTTGTGTGTGTTTGAATTTGGCAAAAGTAACCAATTCACAAAATCTGTATTTTAGGTATTTTGTGCCTAGCTTGAAGGCTTAAACGTGTGTGTGTTTTGTATTCGAACTGACGGTGGACAACAAGATTACTGTTTATCTGAACAAATGTCAAAGACTCTCTCTCTCTCTATCGTCTCTCTTTTCTGCTTTCTTGCACTTGTACACACACGCACGCACACACACACACTCAGAGTTTGTACACTCACAAGCACACACATCAACACTGACAAAGACACACTCATACCAACACAAACATGCACAGAGATTATAGCTCTCTCACTTAGAAATGTCACTTGTGTTCTATTTCTCTTTGTCTCCCTCACAAACACATAATTGTAGTTTTTATCGATAAATGTCAAACATTCATTAGTAAGATGGAATAGATTGAGAGGCAGTTCAGGACATTTTTTCTTCTCATTTCTACAACACCTTTCTTCTCTCTCTTTCTTTCTATCCTCTGACCCTGTGAAAACTAATTCCCTCCCTCATTCTAATCTTAACCTTAACATCAATGTTTACAAAGGTCACGGCATGTGCCTCACATTGTAATCTGCACTTGATACGTCGGGTTTAGGTAAAATCTATTTGCACACATTATTGCTGCTAAGAAACGAGAGAAGAGAAGAGATACAACAACTTAAAGATTACAAACAGCATTAAAGCTCAATACTGAGAGGAACTGTGCATGAATAAGAAATGTATATTATTATTATATATTATATCATTAGTATATTATTGTATTGCTGTGATGTGCTGTTGATGAATGAATATTGCAGGGACACAAAGATGACATTACACTGTCTATGCACTGTTCCTATTGCATCCCTTGAAACTGGTTTTGGCTAATAAGGAGACTCAATAGTATTTGTCAAATAAAAAAATAGAAAACAAAAAAAAAAAGTGTTTCTTGAGTGATTGGTAAATAAACATTTCCCTTTTTCCAACTCTTTAAGTAACTGTGCATGGGTCCAGAAGGAAAATGCAGAGTGGCAGAACATTGATCTCAGTGAAGTAAACTGCCAGCATGGCTGGGCTGCATAGATACATAATGTGAACAGGACTTTTTTAGCTGGTATATTCTGATTCATTACATCGTAAAACATGATTCTCACTTAGTTTTTTTTAAAATTTTGACTGGAAATTGTCTTGTATTCTGGCTGGTCTGACTTCAGTACACAAAACATATTATTATTATTATTCAGATTAAGTATTGTTAACGGTCACTATTTGCTAACAGGAAATTACTGAGCAAAAATGTTAACTGACTGGTAATGCAATAAGCTGTAAACTGTACTATATATTTAATAATGTTTATCTATTTAACATAAGCAAATATACGTAGATAAAGGTTTTTGTTCTCATACTGAAGAAATTACCTCTTCTTGTAATATTGGCAATGTAGGAACTGTTTTTTTTCCTATAGTTGTAAGTCACTCTGGATAAGGGCATTGTTTAGCTGACTAATATCTCCCATCCCACATTCTTTTTCAAGACCCTGACAAAAATAAAAACGCACTCCACAAACACAGAACCGAGGAAAACCTTTCAACTCAAATACCAAAATTACTGTTTGTGTTTCCTTAAAGCAGCAGTGCTATGTTCAACAAAGCCTGAGCAGATCCCATGACTTTGTGATGGAGCGTGTTCAATAAACTGATGTTGCCAGGCAACAAACACCGATCGAGTCGGTAAAAGCAGTTATAGCAAATTCTGGATGACTCCTCAGAGAAAAATAAAGGTCAGCAACAGTTGACGTCTGAACACACAAGCCCACACACACACACACACACACACACACCTACAAACCTCCGCAGTAAAAAAACCATTTAAACTAATAGACTCAAATGTATAGACACATCACAAAGAAACGTAAACACACACTCTCAGGAAAGTACACACACATGTACACAAACACACGGACTCAAATGGTTGCACAGGCATCCACACACAGAAGTAAGGGCATCCTACTGACCTTAACTCATTTAACTATTAGAACTGATGAACATTTAAACCTGACCTCTGACCTTGAACTTGTCAAAGTCTATTTACAGTTGTTTTTTGTGACAACTTCAAGAGAGAGGCACAAGGATACAGACACACACACCTCTGTGCTGAAGCTCGCTAACCTCAGAGGAGTCGCCAGAGGCTGCACTGACATCACGTTACCAAAGCAACAGGCAGAGGGCTGGGATTGGATGAAAGGATGATGACTCAACCTCCCTCCCTCGTCCTCCTCCTCTCCCTCACCAGAATCTCTCTCTCTCCCGCTCTCTCTTGATGTGTCTCTCACTTTCTCATGCGCAACTTTTTGAACGTCAAGGATGCAGACAGAGGCGTGCGCACGGGCAGAGCAACATTATATTTTTCAATTAAAAGAATGGAAATGATGGCACATGTTGGCTGGGACTAACTAGCTCTGAATTATACACACGACAGGCAGTGACTCAGACACACACAACCTGAATAAGGCTGCAAATTTGTGCTAAATAATCTGACAAGCAGGTAACGTGTTCCCTGTGGAGCAAGTACCAAACACTAAATTATGAAGATAAAAAAAAGAAATTAAGTCATACGGTTACAGAACTGTATTAATGGTTTTCTTTTATTGTGAAACTGCCACACTAAAATATGGACAGCGGATTCTGTCAACCTCGCTTCGCTATCAGATCAGAAATGACAGAGTGTTAAATGGGTAGCCTGTTTCTTTAAAATGGAAAGAAATGGTGTTGACATTGGGTATGTGTGTGTAGACCTTCTAAGTCAGCAGAGTCTACCTGAAGTTAACCTAGTTTTGCAGCCTTCTTGAGCAGGCCTGTTGGAGGCACGCTCACTAAATCATTCATAGTGGAGAGACAGGGAGAAACATTTTCCTGTGTGTGTGTGTGTGTTTCATAGAGGAAGAAATAGTGAATGCAAAATGCTATGCTATTTCTTCTATTCTGAGTGTTTACATGGTAGTTTGTGCTCATAACAGGGCTATTTCGTCACAGATCAAAAAGGAATTAAAGTGGTGACATTTTGAGGCACTAATTTGGTGTGAAATTCCATTACCTACTCAATCTTTTATAATGTGAAAGGGGATCAACATGATACTGGGTGTGTGTGTGTCTTTTTGTGTGTGATCCACCCTCTCTCATTACCTCACTAATCCAATTTTATTATGGCAGAACATAAGTATCTGAATTTTAAAGGAATAGTCAACATTTTGTGCAGTAGCTCCTGCTACAATGCGGGTTGCCGAATACTTGTGTCGGTTGGGATTTTTGTACAGGCACGATGGCACCACATGTGAACTTGTGTGATGATGATGTCACTTCGCCCAGCTGTTATAGTAGTATAAATAACTGTCATTTTTACAATTCGGTTTGTGTACAGGTTAAACAAACAAGATGATATAAAGCTTGTAGAGCTGAGGTTGACTGCAGAGTCAGGTGATAATTATCTGTGGGTTTGTCAATACGAGCAACCACTTTCACACTATATGTAGTTATTTTTTCCATTGTTAGTATCTAAATATTGATTAGTGCAGCTTTAAGTAGCTTGAAAGTTACGTGCATTTCTTCACCAACCAGGATTGCCATTTCCCCCTGCCTCCAGTCTTTGTGCTAAATACATCCTGCCTACAGCTCTGTATTTAATGTTATTGATTTTCTCATCTAACTCTCAAAACGAAAGCAAATAAGCACATTTCCAAAAAGTTAAACTATTCCTTTAAGGTGAAGGAAAGCACAAACATGCAAACAGAGACATATATATATATATTTATATATATATATTTATATATACCCATCTCCTTCCTTTTCCATCTGGTTCTTTTACTCCCACGTTGCCTCCCTCATCTTCCCTCTGTCCTCTCTCTACTCTTCTGTTTCTGTCTCTCTCTAAGAAGACAGATGGTGCTCGCTCACCTCTCCCCTACTTATCCCTCAACTATCCCTCTCTCCTTTTCACTCCATTCTTCTTTTGCTCTCTTTTTGCTACCTCTGTTTCATTTTATTCCCTGTACCTCTGTTGTTCTCTCGTTCTCTTTCACCCCTTCTCTCCCTTCCACTTTCCTCGTTTTCCCTCCTTCACTCTCGTCTCCTGTCTGTCTGCCCCACGCCACTCTCTCTCTCTCTCTCTCCCTCTTCCTCTAGGAAATCCCTCTCTACCATCTGTCTGGCTCTGATGAATTCAGAGCCTTTCAGAACAAATCAACTTGGCCAAATTAATGAGACTCTCCAAGGGGATAAACTTTGTGTGAATGTGTGCGTGAGAGTGAGTGTCTGCACCTTCATAAAATACTTCATAATCCATCGACTTTACCACTTAAGTTTATCCTGCAGTGACAGATAGCGTGTTACAGGGAAATACAACAGACAAAGCTGGCTGCACACATTGAGTTTCTTCAACCATTATAGGTCTTTGGTCATCCTTTTTAATGGCACAATCCTCATTGACCATATTGACCAGAGGGCCATAAAACTGTCTGGTCAATATGAGGCTGATTCACGGATGACAGAAAACGCTGATATATGGAAACAGGGACACCAATGACTCCTGGGATGGAACCATAGACATGTATAATATCTCTGTCCCTGTGTGTGTGTGTGTGTGTGTTAAGATGGATAGTGCCTTGAAGTCACTCGCTCTGTCCAGGAACTAGTGGTTGTAGCGCTAAACGTGCCTGGCCAGACCTGGTGTTAATACAAAGACTAGAGCCAATTCATCTTCACTGACACTCACCCAATAGCACAGTAAATTACCAGACGAGGGAGGGGGTGGGGTTGTTAAAAGATAGATAGAGAGAAAGAGAGCGATAGGGAAGATACAGAACTGGTAGAGGAGAAAGAGAGAAGGAAGAGGGATGTTGCAGAAAGGGGAAAGATGATACGCATCCATATAGTTCCCACAGCAATTTATAATGAATGCAACAGAATGGGTTTAAATTCAGGTAACGAACAGCAAGGAGTGCAGATAATCATGCCTCCTAGATAATAAATAAACCAATATTCTAGTAGCTAGGGAATGAATAAATCTGATAGAGAAATGCTGGGTAAGACTTTAACAGCCAGATAGAAAGATTAAAAAATACACTTTCTTGCTCCAAACCAGTGCCAGTAATCATTTTTCATAACACGTATTTCCTGCATCATTGATGGAACAGAACCGGCAATAAAAGTCGCCTTGCCAGGAGGTGCTGGCACTAACAATGGATCCTCAAGTCAGAGGGCCTCTTTGCCAGACACATAAACAGCCCGAAAAAGTGGACACATCCCTTGGAGGACCAAATAAATCAAGCTCACCTCGCGTTCTTATCTGGTGTTAAAAACCTCTTTCCTCTCAATCAGTGAACAAAGTCTCAGAGGAGCTGCCTAAGGAGATTCGGACAATCACAGTCTATACACTGTTATTTATAGAATTAAACTAACTTTTATAAATTCTGTTTTTCAGCCAGCGAGTACATCATTTTTAACATCTCGTGCTGTATATAATTGGGTATTTTTGGTTAATGCAATGCTTGACTTACAGATTCATCATTTTCCCAAATGCATGTATGCAAGTATTAGCTGTGCTCACCACAAAGGGTGCAGAGTGCAGTGCAGAGGCAAAGTGGGGCAAGTTTAGCAAAGGCTGTTAATGGCAGTGGCAAATATCCTTTTTTGGAGAAAAAGTAAGAGTAAGAACTTGATGATCAAGAGGGGCATGGGTGCAAGAAACACTTTTTGCCCTTTTCATCCATCATGGATTGCTTTCGGGTTACATCACAGACAGCTGTCATTTCATCTGCTGCACACTGAAAGGTCATCGAAAAACAAAGTCAAAGTTGAAACAGATCAAATTTTGAGTACAGCGACAGGACATAAAATCCACAGGTGCTGCCACAGGGTTTGCTGTCTCCACTCTCTCCATAGGAAGGCAATGGCTCATTCAGATGCTAAGAAATTCCCCTGATGACCATGTGGGAGCCCAAGGATGGTGCACAAGTGTAAGTAAGAGAAGGTGTTTGAAAATTGCTTGTAAACTGTCAGATGTGGAGGCAAACAGACAAAACTTAATCACCTGCTCTCAAACAACTGTGTGTCCCTGGATTTGTGAATGGCGTTGAGAATGGCAGGTGCTGAAACATTTATTTTTTATTTAACCTTTATTTAACCAGGAAGTCTTTATAAGACAGAGCTGGCCAAAATGGCAGTGTAAGATAGGTATCACATAGTTACATAAGAACACATATCATTCATTCACAACAATCACATACAGCACAACAAAACTTGAAGTAAACAGTAAAATGATTCAATTTTGGCTATTTTCAACAGTGTAGGCCTTTAAGCATTTTTTCTATATTTGATACAAAGTGTCCTTGAGCCTGGCACTAAATTCTCAGCAGCTGAAAGGTTGCGTCACTGTGTCTCACCCTGGTCACTGACCCCTGCACTCTGAAGCAGAGGGGCCAGGACTAATTAGAGGACTAATTACCCCTTTGGGATAACACACACGCGCACACACACACACACACACACACACACACACACACACAGGCCCATTATCATTGCTGTTATAAAAGTGCATGTTATTTTTACTACAAAATGTCCTTCAACAATAATAGACAACAAAATAAAACTTTTAAGTGGAACGGCATATTGCACCTTCACTGCTATTCCAGTCATTGTAGTCAATCGTCTTTTGTAACTACCACTGAAGAGTGTGTCCTATATAGCAAGAACTGGCAGCAGCTACTAGCAGCTAAAACAGATTTCTGTTTGCCAGGAAGTACATTCAAGACCAATGAAGCCAGCACAGCACCCACGTTTGGAGAGGAAACCAGAGGACTCATGTTCAGGTTGTATTTGTGTGTGTGTCTGTGTGTTGGGCAACTGACCAGTCTAGTGTTTTAATTGGCCTGTGCAAAGCCGTGGAGCTGGCGACAGACAGTGATGTGTGCAAACTCAGGAAGGTGTACAAGTAGGTGCTGCTGACTAGTAAATAGGCTGGATGACATGGCCTGAAATCCATATTATGATATATTGTCACAGTTATCTTGGTAAGTATTGTTTAATATATGAATGCATGATATTACCTGTCTTATGCTGGTTCATTGCTTATTTATTTGACCTGATTAATTAAAATATGACCAGTTAGAGATTCTGAACTCTATAGTGCTATACTCAGACACCATCTGCAGAGAGCACTTTAACCTGAAGTGACTCATGGAATTAATGTTAATTAGCGACAGCTGATATGAGGTCATACCCCCCCCCAATAGTAAACACTGAAAGTCAGCGGTGGGTAAAAATGAGAAACTGCTACCTGAATATTTCACATTCACACACTCCTATATGCAGTGAAATGCTGCACTGTAGACCCAAATTATTCACATGCTCATTAACAGCTCCATGTGTGTGTGTGTCAACTATGATTCAGTCCATGTAAGGAAGCAGCCAAGTAATTATATGCTGTGTGCAAATAAACACACAGTCCCCCCACCATTTTATATCCCCCCTCCAGACCCCTTTACTATCCTACCCTCCCTCTTTCTGTCTGTAAAGAATGATCACTGGTGTCTTCCAAAAGAAACATTTTTGCTTTCTTACAATGACTTCCACTAATGAGCACACACATGCCACGCACTAACTTGGGGGACACTGCATTGACTGCATTGAGGATTTACCCTAACCTTAACCATAACACCAACATTTACCCTAAAATGTCTGTGAGGGCCAGATTTTTATCCCCAAATGTTGTCCCCACAATGTGAGTAATACAAGTACAGACACTCTACAACATGTGTGCACATAGAGCCATACACACACACACACACACACACACACACACACAAAGCCAGCCGTTACGGGAGCTGCCACGGGGAAAAGAATGAAAATGAAAGCCGAGCGAGGGAGAGGAAGGAGGAGAAAAGCCCATGTGGCAGAGGGAGATTCTCATCTTCACTGAAATCAGCTGATCCCTCCCTCTCTTCCTCCGCTGCTAGTTTTCTTTCTCGCATCTCTCTTTCTGTCTCTCCCCCTTACATCTCCATCCATCCCTCCCTGTCCTCTACCTCCCTCCTACCTTTATCTTTTTTTAACCAACCTCTTCCCTATATCTCTCTCCACCTCTCTCTCTACTCTCTCCATGTCCTCCCCTCCCTCCCACTCCTACTCCCTCTATTTCTCTCTCTCTCTCTCGGCTTTCACTCTTTCGTATTATTATCACTCTCTCTGTATTCCACCTCCCTCATCCTCTCTCTGTCACAGTGGGAGAGCTGCAGGCAGACAGAGGCAGCATACACTAATGTTACTATATTTGACAAGACACACACACACATATTCTCCTGCCACATGCACGACTGCACACACATAAGGAAGAGAAGAAGGGGAGGTGGGGGCACAAACACACACAGACACACCGGAAAGACAGCCCTCAAGTGTACATGTGTGGATAAACACACACACACACACACACACACACACACACACTCCGACGCGTGCTGAGTGCAGGAATCACAAACATAGCGACGCACAGAAGGGCTAGCGCATGACGACAGCAACATAATGCCGTTGTCTCTCTTTCTCTCTCTCTCTCACACACACATACTCTCCGGCTCTCTCTTTTTCACACACACTCACGCGTCTCAGACACACACGGCAGTGCACAAGCCAGCGAACAGGACGGCGCTGGACGAATCATTCATATAGGCAATAGATCGGAAGAAAAGGATTAACTATCTCCATCCCTCTCCACGGACCTTATGCTCTCTTCCCTCCTCTTGTGTCTCTAAGCCTCTCTTCACCTCATTTTGTTCTACAATCCCTCATTTTTTTCTACACAATCCCTCCTTTTTCACAATTCATTGGTGGGTTGAAGGGGAAGCTGAGGGTCTCTATACAGAAAGAAGGATTATTCTCACATTATTCATTTGACCAGGATCTTGAATGTATGGATTTCTTTAACTGAAGCAGTTTTTCTTCTACATTTTGTCCTCTGAGAGATTTTTTTTNATTTTTGGGACATTTTTGGGGGGATGGCTGATGGCAGAAAGCTATAAGGCTGGTGCTGTCTGAGATATTTGGTCAAAAGGTAAGTCTGTTTCTGTGGTTAGTTCTCTTCTCCTCACTCTCGCGCACACACACACACACACACACACACACACACTTCATGTTAACCTAACTGCTCCTGATCTCATTTTACGACTGGAATTAAAGATGTACTATGTCACACAAAGTAGACTGCAGACAGAGACAGACTTGCTTTTTTTCCACAAACAAATGGGCATTTTTGATGGGGCCAAAGGTGCATGCTGTGAGGAGGTGGATGCTGAAAATGTCAGCCCTTAAGCTGGTTCCTGGATACAAACAACATGCACATTCACTGGAATTTGGGGCTGTGGTTTTGGGGCAAAGCTTGCAGAGGTGGGCAGTGGGAGAAGGTGAGAGCATCAGTGGTGTATTCATGCACAAGTATGGGCGTAGGATTCAAGTGAGGTTCTGTTTGACCAGAGTATTCCTTATTTTTGTAGTTATTTATATTTTCCAGCTAAGCACGAAAGTACGCAGGGCATAAACAGTAAATGGTTTGGTGTAAACATGATATTAGGGAACAGTGTAGGGCATTGCTGTTTTTTTTGCCTGCCACAAGCCACTTGATTTTAAAAAGGAACTTAACTCTTATGGTAACTCTTTGTCTGCTTGTACCAAACGCATAACCTGTTGAGATCTAGTCTAGCTAAGGCAAATATACCAAATGTACCAGCCATAGATGCATTACAATTATTCACCTGTATTCCAGCGAAAATGCCAAAAAAGGTTTGGTTGCTTACTTCCATACATGTATGAACATGAAAACAATATCTTTATACAGCCAATCCTTCCACATATTCGGCCTAAAAATTAAAATCTTTGGAAACTCAAAAAGCTTGGGAAATTTTTACATCCATTTATTTTTCAATGCAAAATTAATATCATAATCATTTGCCACTTTTTTCTTATGGACTTGATGTAATCTACAAAGACAACTTCATAGACAAACTAATTTAACTCAAAGAAAGCTAGTTATTTGTTATAAATCTAATGTCCAAATACACATCAGTTCTTGTTTTACTTGTATGTTTCTTTGACCTTCACAGTATCTTATGTAATATTAACCCATTTAAAACCCTTGAAAGTTTCTATTACATGGTGTCCCATTGATTCTCAGTCTGATGCCCACTGTGTAGTGTGCTGCTGCTTTTTACCTGATGTAAAACACTTTGTAGACTCTAACCTTGTTTTTAAAAGGTGAGATATATAAGTGATTAACTTGCAAGAGCTTCACTGTGATTATACGATGATGCAGTGGGTGTGAGGCAATCCACCCTAGTGTCCTCAAGGCTCTTGTGCCTCTCTACATTAGCTACCAATTAAAAGAATTGTCTGAATGAATTGTATCTAATGTAGATGCATTCTAACATAAATCAGGATAACAATATGTTTTCAATATATGCTTGGACAAATAAAATCACATACATATCCCATTTACTCCTAGTACTGGATTAGTGTTGGGTTGGTGTGTAAAAAAAGTGTATTTTACTGTAGCACTCACTGTACATTAATCTAGAGTGTGGTACTAGACTAGAAAGCTTAATATATACATTTGCATTTTGGTATACTAGTAATAATAATAACAAACAATACATTTTAAAAACAATAATTTAAAATATGCACGATAACATGGTATACAATTAAAATGCAACACCTAAATGACAAAATTAGCTGTCAGTTGCCAAATCCTATTCCCACTGAAGGCAGAACTGATCACTTTAGCATGTTGTCCATCTTGTTCATCCAGAGCTGAGGGACACCAGTCTGGATGAGTTTTGTCTTGAACTAAAACTTATTTAATTTGACCTTGACTTGTCTCTACAGTGCAAAAATGTATAAGTCTGCGATTAATTTTAGATTTATTCAAAAACAAACAAACAAACAAAAAAGCAACAAAAGCTAAATCATATTTTCTTTCATACCAGTATGTGCCTGACATGTGACACATGTGGCATGTGTTCAAGCTTAGATGTATGTGAATGCTTGAACAAAATGTGTGTCTTTGGACACGTGCACACTCCTACAACATGTGTGTGTGTTTAAGTACATTGTGTGCATACCTACATGAATGTGTAATTATATATCTGCACATATTTTTGTACTGTGTGCCTGTTAACACATATGTAGCTCTATTTGTCAAGCTGTGTGTTTGTGTGTGTGTTCATGTGTTGCCACAATCGCCCCTACTCTCCTATGTAAGAAAGCCATTAAAAATTGATTTAGGAAAGCTTGGCTGCCTCTCTCTGCCTTTGTTAGCAACCTGCACTGTTTCCACAGAGAAACACACCTACACAGACACACACACATGCAAACACATGACATACAACATCAGGTATGCACTAAGTTATTATGGCTTTTTATTTCTTTTTCCTCTTTATTGTATAATGTTGTTTGTTTTGTCAAATACTCATACATACATTATATATATTACATATACAGTGATAGATCCCTTAAACAAGGCTTGAATCAAACAACAGCCAAGTGCCAAATGTTAATGTGTGTGTGAGTGTGACTGTGTGTTTACAGCTGTGATGTCACTCATTCAGGGGCCACACACCCACATTCAAACACTCATACCACACACACACACAAACACAATCACCTTGGATAGACGTCCTTTTGTGTGCAGGTGGAATTCAATTTAGTGGCAAATTGGACAGAATTCCAGTCACATTGATTAAAAACTATTAGTTGAGCCAAGTAGGCATGCCACAAGAATGATGAAATACTGTGAAAAATGGGCCCTAGTGGCCCAAATCGTACAAAAATGTGCCCACATATGCAAGTTCACACACTCATTAGGACACACACACTCAAGTACACGCCAAGCACAGCAGGATTCCAGCTTCTCTGTCATGGTGTTTTGGTTGTGCCATAGTAGATGCCTCCGGAAATTTCATTAACTAACCCATTGCCTGTTGCAGCAACACAACACTTAATGGCCGTGTTGTGCATTTTCCAGCTGTTCCGCATTTATTATATACCTGAAGTTATCTTGTTTACACTCTTTCTCTTACATTGTCATGGGTAGATGAGACAAGACGAGAAAGGCAGAACACAAATTTGTCTAGCTCCTGTAGATTACTGAGACACAACAGTAACCTACAGTAATCATGTGTACATTATTTTTATTCAGCGATGATTACGGCATGTACTGGAAATGGATTTGCTAGATCACAAAATATAAGCATGAATTTATATAAGAACATTACGGAGCCTTTCTTCATCTCGCTTCTTCACTCTCAACAATCTCTACCGGCATCATAAACATGTTGGAGAAAACGCAAGCAGCCCAAGTTGACCGACCACAGCTGGTGGTCTCTACTTGTTATCGCAGCCCCCAGGGTGTGTGGTAACATTTTTTGAGGAAATGCACGTCAGGGGCTCTGCACGAAGCCTCTGCAACACCCCGCGGAGTATAAATCCGGCTTAAGTGCGGACAGGAAACCGTTAGTGAATAAACAGAATGAAAAAAATAGGATGGAAAGAGGAGAGGAGAGGAGCAGAGGAGCCCAGAGCAGGGGAGGAAGTGTTACTTGGGATTTTGGCTGCCCCTGTGTCCAGGTCAAATTGGTAAAAAAAAGCTTTCTGAGAATATCCTGACAGACAGGCTTGCCACCACACCACCCATTTGAACTGATGGGCAAACAGTAACATGTGGCTGCAGAGGTGACCTTCTGCTACACCTCCAATACATCATTTATAGGACAATTCCAGCATGATTGCATATATTATGAAAATTTCTTGGACATTTTTAATTGCTTAAATGTTATTTCTGCCTTTCTCTTTTTTATTCAATCCCATTACTTTCCAAAATGATGTAGAAACCAGTGAGAGGCTAACAAACAACAATCAGTGTTTGGCTATAAACCTGATATATAAGCTAGGCATTTTGTACCAATGCAGACATTTAGAACGACTGAATGATTTTACTTTCCACTCATAAAGTAAGACACTGCCTCCCAGCCAAACTGTTTTCCTCCCCAAAATAAATCAAAATAAACACACACAAAGCCATGAATCATCTGACAAATGGCCAACATGCAAACCAAGGCAACACTTACAGTCCCAAAGCTGAAACTAAAGATTGATTTCACACAGCTTGAAATTGCTGCAGAAATATTTAATTTAATGAACAACTACGGCAAAGGAAAAATAGCATTCATCTCAATGTGTGAAGAATGCTTTGTGAAATGTTCTACATTAGTGAGTAAAATGATAAACAGCATAGAAATGCTGTAATCACACTGCAACTGTCTATTAATATCACTTCTGCGCTTGCATATACATACAATAAATAATCATATATATTCACTATGTTTTACAAAAAGCAGCTCCAAAATGCTACCACGTTAGTCACTGAATAAATCAATAATAATAAATAAATTATAATAAATAATACATTTGAAGCAGAGAGAGGAATCTTCAAAAATTCCCTGAGTTCCTTGCATTTCTCATCTGTGCTTCTGAATTTTTCAAATGAAGCTCATGTACTCATTTAAAAAGAACAACACAAATTCCCCAGTATGGTCTGGCTAATGTGACTTTAATTGCATGCAGGAAATCCATCTGTCGAATATCCTCGTTACATGCTTGTGTTCCCTTGTCAAGGAGTGAAAAAAAAGAGCCAGAGAGGGAGAGATGGAATGAGAGAGATGGGAAGGAGAGAAAGGAATAGTGAGTATTGACAGATGAAGGTCATAAAGAGAGAGAAATGATTAAAAAAAAAGATAGAGGAAGAGATGTTGGGGAGGAGAGGAGGAAGTGAGGAAGCACATTATGCAGAGGGAATATAAAGAAAGAGGGGAGAGAGCTGATACATGTAGATTAGACACGTGTTTTATATTTTGTTCAGTGTCTGGCAGGTACTAATAGCAATAATGATAACACAAATAGCACCACTGGGGCGCACATACACAATCACACTTAACACACACACCAAAACATTCAGGAGGTTGTGGAGGAGAATTTTAATGTCCTCTCTGTTGCACTTATTTTTACCTCCCCCTCCCCTTATGGCATTTACTGCCTCACCTATATTTTCCTTTTATCCTTTCATCGCTGTCTCTTTTCTACACCTCCTTTCCTCATCATCGCCCTCTCTTATTTCACCTCTTCCCCCACTTCCTTCTCCTCTCCCGTCCTCTCTTCAGTTGTAAATAACTTACTGACACTGAACAGGTTGATGATGTTACTTTTGGAAGTGACTCCAGTTCTTATCTGTCTGCTTGACTATATGCATAGAAAGTTGTATATGTATCTACCTGTCTGTGTATCTTCATCTAGATCCATCTATCATGTTTTCCTCTCTTTTCTTTTCACGCATCCACTTTATCCTCCTACTACTCTAAATTAGTTTTGCTTAACATGCCTATTCAAGGTGGTACAGGTGCGAATTTACATAATCACTGCACATGCGTCCACAAATGAGTGCAAACACATTCACCTTCACTCAACTTTAGGGAAAATAAGCCATGTAGGAAAAAAGCCTGCTTGTGTTTCTGAGTTTTCCCCACAAATAGCTAACCACTGAATAACAGCCTAATCTGATTAGTGCAATATTTCACATACTGCTGATTGGGTTTTGATGATACTTTGGGAAAAGACGCATCTCACAGCAGCACTCCAGCATTTTCGAAATTGCACTGATTGTGCCCAGGGGGTGAGAGTCAACAGCGTGCATCAGTCATGTGGTATTGAGGTTCCAGCGAGCTTTCTCCCATGGTAATTTCCCACTCGTAAAACCTATTTTCACTGTAATGACTCAACAGTGACAAGAAGGCTCATCTTTTTCAAAGTGCGCGAGATATGTTTCATTACATGGCTGTAATTGGAGTGGGTCATTCTTTTTTTTCAACTTTTTTTAATCAAGAGAAAAGTGGTTTTATGTCTGCATGTCGCCAAGTACAGCCATTTACTGGCCACCATATTAGTACAGAGAAAAAAATGACAACTGCAAACAAGAGAAAAAATATTAATAACTAACTATACAACTGACTATATTATATTACAATAGTAACAAGACTTGTTTCTTTTGCACCACCGTTTTCCATGACATTTCAGATGAGTCGATCACAGGCATACTGATTTTCTGCAGGTTTGTGGGCTATAGAACTGTTTTATGAAACTTGCAGTCCAATAGCCTGACGTGAATAGCCTTGTACAGTTGATTTCCTTTACTGGAAAAGTTTGTCAGATTTGCTGAGGTGGACCATATGAATAACCTCACAGATTATAGTAGTATTTCCCAGTCTATGTCTTTACCCTCTCTCTCTGTCTCTGTCTCCCCCTCCCTCCCCTCTCTCTGTCCCCTCTATATCAGTCTGTGTGCCAGACAGTAGCAGTAGGGGGTCTGTCTGTGAGAAAGGCAAACTGATTGTGTAAACTGCCAAAGACACATACATCTATTATTTATGCCTATGAAATACCAGGGGGCTGTTTGTGATGTTTGCGCACATGCGCATACACTCACACACACACACACACGCATAGAAATTCACTTTTAATGTATCTATCTATCTGTGTGTCTCACGCATCTTTTTTCACTCCCTCAGGTGTTTTGGTGTAGCTCTTCGCAGTCACCGCCCTAGTGGAGGCTGCAGGCATGGCGGCTTGACACCCCCATAGCCCCACCCCTCCGACAGAGGAAGGCTGCAGAGCTCTGTGTCATGCCCCCCCACACCCACCCCCCTGGGGGCATCAGCCTGCCCCTTTCCAGCTCTACCACCCACCACCTGGCCAGACCTGGTGAGTCGAGAAACAAGACAAGCAGATCGAAAAGATAAGAGAGATGAGGAAAAAATTGTGAAGAAGAGGAGAAAAATAGTGCTCTATTCCTACTCAACTCTGCTCTATTTTATTACCATCTATTGTACCCCTGACTACACATAAAAGGAGGAACCACGGTCTGTTTTGACAGCTGCTAATGTTATCATGCCACACACACACACACACACACACACACACACACACAAAAAGAATGAGTGCATTGAGCATGCTGTGGCCACGTGCCCAGTCCTCCAGTGAAATGCCACATTACTGTATGTATTAATACAGTCAGCAGTCTGTAGAAACAAAACAGCGTGGGGAGGGAATGATGGGGGAGGGACCTGCAGGTTCTTTGTCTGCCTTTCCTTTCTTTTCCTATCACTCTTACCTTTCTTTCCTTTTCCTTCTCCTGTCCTTTCTTTTTCTTCTTTACCCCAACACATTCTTCTCTTCTTGTTCTTCATCCTCACATATCTCACATCTTATACCATGGGTACACTCAGTCAAAACAAAAATCCATCACAAGTCGGGTGGCATAGCAACAGATACGACAGCTGTGTGCGTGTGTGCGTTGTGGATTAGACAGTGGAGTGGATGGATCCTGCTCTCTGAGAGATTCCACACACTTATTCAGCTAATAGGCAAACATGAGAGAGCTCCTTTCTGCAGTATTTCACTCTTTTGTTATACATCTAATATGACGCAAGCATGTACACACGAACACATGCTGCAATATCTGCAGGAAGTAAATGGCTTCACCAAAAAAAAAAAAAGAGATCATAAAAATGGGGTTCTTTGTCTTCCTGTTGGAGAGGTATTATTGTTCCAGAGGTGTCTGGCAAAAACGCCCCCACAAACTGCTGTGTAACACCGGGGACACTAAATAACAGGGCAACACTATCTGTCAGAACCTCCGCACACCCACACAGCACCTCTAAGTCGAAAGATATACCTCCCTCTGAGCTGCTCATCCTCACTCCATCTCCATCTCCATCCCACCACCTCATACCTCTTCTTTTCTCTCTTCACCTGTCCACTCCCTTTTCTTCACCCTTCTATCCATCTCTGCATTAAATGCAGTTCAATATAACCGCATTATCTCTGTCTCAGTTTCCCCCTCTTAGTGTATTTCATTAAGCTTCATCACCATAAATACTGCATTAACAGTATTGCTAAAGCCTTTTAGGAATAGGAATCAAAATTATTCTCCGTCAGTCATCAAAAATGTTCTTCTTCAGTCTCAGTGTCTCTTCCAATTATGTTCTTGGCATGAATGTAACACAATATTGCCAAAACAGTCTCTCTCTATAATTCAATATTCTTTGTTGACACAAAATGTGCGTTATCAATATTGCAGAGCATTTTTATAACAGGTGTTTTCTCTGCCTCTCTCCTTTGCTTTTTCACTGCCTCTCTGTATTTTTCTTGCAAAGCTTGGAATGATCTCAGCTATTACGCTTCAATATCCTCTAACACCGTCATACACACACACACTCACACACAAACACGTACTGAGTCACTGGAAGATGCATATAATAAGAGCAGAAAGGGGTATGCATCCCATCAAATCAGAGCCAACGGATATGTCAGACTAGTACAGCACTGAGAATGGCAGAGTTCCAATAATCAAGGATGTGTTTCCTTCTAATGCTGATGAAGTTCATTTAGAAATGGAATTTGGCAGAGAGGACACAAAAGATGTGTTTGCTAATGTTGTGCAAACTTTTGAAGTGTTACAAAAATCAAAGGTGTGCTTTCATCAGCAGGGCCGAAAGCAAAAGCTCTCAGAGTGACAGAAAACACATCAGCAAGAAAAATAGAGTCTTTCAAGAAGTGTAGTATTCATTAGTGTCAACTAGTGTTGGCCATATTTTCAACTAATGGCTGTACAACTATGATGAAACGTTGTAACCTACATGAGACATAAAGAGATTTTTCATTTCTGAAAGGTTGTGGATGGTGCTTTATGGGTGTTTTCGAGTGTTCAAAGTCGCCGTGACTGAAAGTAAAAAAAATTTGTGCCAAATGATCAATAAATGCATTCCCATCGCAATTTACTGCAGAATTTGTTTGTCACTAAAAACACCTACATTAGTCAAGTGGTTTTATATTTTCCATATTCTTGGGAAAGATTATCTTTTTTTACTCAGGTTTTCTTCATCCATGCAAATTCGAAAAACAAGCGGAGAGAGATGAAATAAAGATACTGATTTTTTAAAAATCAGGATCATTAATCCGGCTGTATAAAAGGGTTTATAAGTCATGACAAATGACTTTATCGCTAGTTTTCAAATGCTTTAGATCAGTTCTACATTACTAAAATAACTTTTGGCTTGCCAGGTTGTGAAAATCTCCTCTGGGTGGTGTTTATCCTTTCTGTTTGGAGATAATGCAGCTATAATGTACATTCCATTAATAAATACTTGTGGCCTTCATTCTATGGAATAAGCCATCACATCAGTAGTTTAACATGTTGTTAATAATATAATAATAAATGGGTTTTGGTCCAGATTCTCTGCAGGTTTTTCCAGAAGGTAAGTGGTCCAATAGAGGGTCTTCTTGATGAATTAAAGAGGCAAAAAGACACGTGCCCTGCTGGAGGATAAACACCAACCAGAGGATTTTTTCACAACCTAGCAACCCCAAGATTGTTCTTATTAATGAATTATAACTGATCTATAAAACATTAGTACCATTCAATCATTAGTTAAGACTTACAAAGCCTTTATAAAGGGTGAATTATTATAAAGTGGACACTGGACACACACAAAAAAAGACAATAAGAGCTTAAAAAGTGTGCAAACTAGAGGTGGAGAATATAAAATGTGAGCGACAGAGAGAGTGAGACAGAGGAATTGAGAAAAAAAGATGGAAACAGTGGCGAGTGGAGGAGGAGGAGGAAGAGATGCAAGATCAAAGAGGTGTAGTGAAAGAGAGAAGACAGTAAAGAAAAGGAAGGATGAAGGAGGAGAGGCGAGAGAGGAGAACAGAGAGGTCTATGAGCGACACAGAGACCATATGGTGCCTCCAGGCTTCCACGATCCCAGCAGACTGTCTCATCTGACACAACACACACACATACACACATTTTCACACAAGCAGGCATGAATTCATTCCTATTCACACACACATAAACACACACTGTAGCTTATCTGATCGTACTGTGTGTGTGTGTGTGTGTGTGTGTGTGTGTGTGTTTATGCACCTTGTTGCAGCCGCAAACAAAGCTGGCAGATTAACTGACCACATAACTTCTAATCAAAAGAGTGACAGAGAAAGTGACAGGGTGAGAGGGCGAGAAGAGGGAGGATTTGGCTTTGAATGGGGATCTAATACACTGACTGAGGTTAAAACATTTGGTTTGGAATGGAGCCATAATACAGTGACTTAGGTTGTAGCATAATGCTTAGAGTACAGCTGTAATACAGTGCAGTGACTAAGGGAGTAGCATAAGGTTTGGAACAGAGCCACAGTAGAGCTAAACTGGCTGTAACACAGTCAACTTTTTGTCCACCTGCAGCAGCTATCAGGTTGTTAAACTGATTGGCTACGTTCCCTGTTTAACAAGCTAGTCTAATTTTAACTCTTTAAAGACATTGGTCAGCAATGACAACAGAGCAACAAACCAAATTCATCACTGGGTGGTTAGTAGCTGGTGGCACTGCCGGGATGTTGGGTTTGGCATGAAGCCACAGCAGCAGTGTGACACAGCGTGTGTGTGTGTGTGTGTGTGTGTGTGTGTGTGTAGCATTAGGTTTGGAGTGGAGCCTGATCCCTTCACATAGTGTTATATGAGACTTGAAGTTAAATAGAAACCGAAATGACAGCTTGTTGGCAAACCATCCAATGCATTTGGCAAATTCAAGTATGTAATCAGTAGCTATTTTAATGTAATTGATAGGTATTTTGAGAAGTAGAGACCACAGGTAAACACGTTAATTCCACAAAGATTCAACTTTTAAAACAACAAGGTTTCTCCATTGAGGGACAACTTAAACATTTTGAATTTCACTCACCACAAACATTAGCTTTTTCCTCTCTCCTACGATCATTTATAGTGTTGATCTTTCTAGGAACACAGAAATATTATCTTGTGTCAGGGAACTGTGGCTGACCACTGACCTTCTTAGCGGCGGTTGCTTGTAATGTTTGTGATCTAGGAATTAAAGTATAGTTTGTTGTTGGCTACCAGCGTCATGTAGGAATTAGAAGATATCTACTGCTGAGGTGACCTTGAACTAGCCCCAGCTGTGCAATGATGTATGCAGAAACCTGAGTGCACATGCCTGCAAGCACAGTGGACCAGGTTTATTTAGCCTTTTCTTTTTGTTACCAATGTTTAGTTTTGCGCAGGTACAACAGGAATGTGCCAGATGAAACACACAAATACAAGCTGTTGGCTGGCCCATTTTCAAAGGACATTGGCAGGGATAAATCTGGATAATCCTCTGCACCACAAACAGCACCACTCCAGTTCAGCACTTGCTGAACGACTAATACAGTATTACACTCAAAGCAAGTCCAGTATTGATCCAGCATGAGGCTGATAAGCGATCATGATCATAGCAAGGCCCATTCCTGAAAAAAAAAAAAAAAAAGTACTTTACTCACCACGTAATCATATAAAATGGCTGATAATGGTCCTGGATAATATAGCCATTTGAGATGTGCTCAATTTGTCTTAGTGAACACTCCACGAGCCTCTGAAAAGGGCATCCAATTAGAAAGAAAAGAGATTTCAAGCACTGTACAACCAAGTCTAATATTTAGGATTATTGCTACTACTTCACATCTATCTATCTTCTGTATATATCTATAACAAATGTGGTTTGAAGCACATAAAACAAAAAAAATAACCAACTAAAATAAAAACTCTGTGTGTGCACGCGCTTTGGATCAATACCATCTGTCTATCCATCCCTTCTGAGGAATGAGTGGGCATATATTACGACCTGTCACACATCCAAGACAGAATCTATTCTATTCTAGTCACACTGATGCGGATGTGACATAAAAAGCCAAGTGTCCTTCATTTTCTCTCCAAATTCTGAATGTTTTCAGCCTTGGACAGAGGCCCAGTTGAGTGGTCAGTAGAACGCAATGCTGCATCCATCATAAAGATGGTGTTACAGTGAAATATGTAGCCGATGTAGTGGATATGCGGAAACTGCTCATGCTTTTCAGATCATTTGTTTTCCATCACATCTTTCTCCTTTGTGCATATCCCTTTATCTCTCCCTCTCTTTGTGTTACCTGTCACTCTTGCTAATTAATAGCCGCTATCACAAAAACGATGTCATTGCATGTCATACTTCCCCATGGGCCATGCTTTTGTGTGTGTGTGTGTGTGTGTGTGTGTGTGTGTGCGTCACTACAAATTGATACAGATAGCATGAATTAGAGAGGCAGATGAGTCTACATATTACCCACTCACCGCTCCAAGTCAAAATAATGATTCTGTCTTACCGACACGGAATTCATCACAGGAGAAATGGACAGGGGCGACAGAGAGAGAAAGTAGGTGGGAGAGAAATGGAGGACGAGAGAGGGACAAGAGTAAACAGAGAGAGGTGAAAGAGAAAGACAGAAATAGAGAGAAATACTGGAAGTAATCCCACAGGGGCTAAGAAATAAAGAATAAAAACCAAGATTTTGGAGAAAGACTACTACAATCTCTCCTCTCCTCGTCACACTGCCAGCAGGAGTACACCCGGTTCCCGCTTATCCTCGACTGCTGCACGTGTGTGTGTGTGTGTGTGTGTGTGTGTTTGTGACCATGACTTCCTGTGTGTGAGTAAGCGATTATACACAGTTGTGCCTAAGAGTCATCAGAAAGGGTTGTGTGCGTGAGAGAAAATAGATAATGTGGGTTAAATGATGGGATTTGATTTGAACCAAACTTCTCTCCCTATGCCTCCTCTCTTTTGAACGCTGTCTACAGCACTTGGTTGCTAAGGTAACACAGCATTACCTTGTCAGTGTTGAAATAATGTGGTGGTACTGCTGGGACCTTGATATTATATGTGTATGTGTGTTGTGTTTTTCCATCGGCTAGCTAAATGGGGTCTCGGGTTACAGTGGAGATCAGACATGTAACAGCGTCTGACAAATGACACAGACACTGTTGCTGTAGAAGAGCAGGCAACACAGTGTGCTGAGATAATAGAGATGGGAGATTGTACATCATATATGACAAATCATAATTTTTAAGACAGCTGTCTCCATTACTAGGTATCCATCATGTCTCGTACCATCGCTTACACAAATATCTTCAAAGTTTTGTGTCATCACTTCAATAAAACCAAACTGGATCCTTGCAGCCAAATTTAACTATGACTACAATGCATACAATTCATATAATAATAATAATAATAATAATAATAATAATAATAATAATATATAACATATATTGTCAACATTATGCCACTATTATTGCTACTACTTAAGGCACTAGTTGATCTTGAGGAAGACCGACAGGTGTACAGTTGATACACATTGGTCTGTTTTTTATCATGCTTTATTGTATTTACAACATTTTCAATCATGCTACCCCTAAAAAAAGGATTAGGGCTGCAACTAAAGGCTGTTTTAATTACCAATAAATCTGAAAATCATTTCTTCAATGAATTGCTTAGTCAAAAAAGTCAGAAAATAGTGAAAAATGCTCATCCCAATTTTCTAAACCCCAGGAGATGTCTTCAAATTGCTTGTTATGTCTAACCATACTTTAAAAAACCCCTCAAAGATATTAATTTTACAATTATATAAAACAGAGAAAAGCAGAAAATCCCTATATTTGAAAAGCTGGAACCAGCAAATGTTTGTTTTATTAATCAACTGTTAATTGTATGTTTTTTATGCTAGACAACAATTTCCATTGACAGCATTCAGGGGTTGTTATCTACAAGTGAAGGCATACTGTAATGCTGTATCAGGTAATCTCTCTGGTATTGGCAGTCACAGGAGTCAAATCTAAACTCTGTGCCGTTGCAGCAGCAGGATAGATTTGGGTCAGACTCCTGCACAGAGGACCATGTGAAACATTAAGGAGTCAAGAAATACAGGCGAGTGAGTGTGTTGCACAGAGGACAGCTGGTCGTTCGTGTAATAAGATAGCAGCGAGTCTGTCGCTTGCATGGAAAACAGCTTGGCCCCTGGTAATATGCAACTGGGCTCGGTAACAGAAGTGCCTGTGGTGATGGCATCATAGCTGGGTCCAGTGTCATCCAGGGGCCCCTGGATATAAACTTACAGACAGCTGAGGCCCCTGGAGTTGTCAAACAGTGTTGCCTAGGAGACACTGTCAAACATCACCACGTTTACAGGACAACAAGAGTCATATGACTCAAGAATATTAGTTTAACTTAGTTTAGGTTTTGTGCCTATGAAGGTAACAAACAGTGAGAATGACACATTTACAGTAGTTAAAAAAAAAAAGATATATGTGTCTGTGTGGATTTGGGTGCATAATACCATAATCCTGCAAATTTGCACAGATAGAGAAACTAAATAGGCAGGAAGTTCTGCAAGACAGCCAAGTGACTGCACGCACGCACGCACACACACACACTAACAGTTAATTATACCAATTTAAAGATGACCTAGGGCTAATGTGTCATTTGCACCCTTTTTAAAACTTCAAACACACATTTGCACAGAGTATAGATGGGTGTGCTAGTTACTATGCTAGCTAAAAGAAAGCTGGGCTATTAGAATCTTACAGAAAAATCCTCCAACCAGGCAATGACAGAAAGAATTTTTAAACAATAGCTCTAATCATCACTAACTTGATTAATGTGCAATTTGAAAGCAACAAAAAAGGTTAAAAAATGAGACAAAGACAGGAAGAAATCCAATAATTTATTTTAAATTTTCTAAAATGTAATTCTAAGCCAATTGATTATTAATATTGCTCAATCTTGGACTGCTTGGACTGTACATTTTTAAGTGTCACTTCTGACAACTAGATGGGGGTGTTGGGAGTCTGATGGGCAACACTGTTCTAAGAGTTGCCTCAGAAGACTTGCTTCAATCAAACAGGAACATCTTGTTGCATTTTAATGCCGTGTTGTAGTTTGTTTCCCATCGCTGAGAGCACTACCAGCCTACATTTGCCAAAAATGTCAGCACTTTTGCTGCATGTGTTCGGGGATTCTTATAAAAGATTCAGTCTGAAGTCTGTTTGGACTGAATTAAACTGCATAGAACCACTTAAGCTTATTTGGACTGAACCTCCCTGTCTCCCTCTGACTGTGGCTGAATATTTTCCTTCTGGTTTGGCTTTGTGGAGCGCAACAGCAGAGAGGATTTGGAGCAGCTCAAATAAGCCAAAACAACATCCACCTCCTCCACTTGGGCAGCTAAAATCACTGATAAATGTTGGAAGATAGGCTGCAGCACTGAGGGAGGGCGGGAGGGGGAGTTATAATGTACAGTAAGAGAAGGAGAAGAGAAGAGAGGGGTTGTGGTGGGGAGAGAGGAAAGGAGGAGTGAGGAGAGAAAAAGAATACCTTTGCAAAATAAAGCCCATATCATAGGCAGAGAGAGATGAATGGTGCACAAAGACGACCGCAATTTGACATTATTTTGACAGGATGCAGCAAAATATACACAGTTTCTCTCTCCCCGGCTCTCCTTGGCTCTGAGCTACATTGTCCTCACAAATCTCCTGCACTACTGTACCTTTTCAAACATGTTATGGGAAATCCACAGCCACTGTGCAGCAAAATCCTTCTAGATTCCTACTGAGCAGCTTCAGTGAAAGCATTTCCACCACGGCACAGGACGCTTCTTTCTTACATTCATGAAGTGGAGTTAATTTTCCCAGAGATCAGGATTATACTGTAGGTTGGAGCAGAGGGGATAACGGACACAGGGACAGGTGAGAGTTCACACACTGATCTTTCTCACAACGCCACAGTCTTTACTTTTTGCACCTCTTTGCGCTCAGAATGCAAAATGAAGCAGTCTCCTGGCTGAGGGAGGTCATGTTCTGTCTAGCAGGTAAAAACTGTCTGAGAAAAGATGCTATTTGTAGACTGTTACTGCAGTGTGTATTCTCGAAACTATGCAATGTAGTTGTCAGAAGTTTCTACAAAGTGCTACGTAATAAAATGTCTAATGTCGACAGAAACTGAACGGAAACTGAAGATACACATTACTACCCTGGGGGAATTCAGATGCATACTAAAAACCCCTTTAAATTAAGATGAATTTAAACTACTCTGAGCCTTCATTACGGCTGAACAATTATATGTTTTTAAAACTAAATTTGAAAAGAAATTAAATTTAATTCAATTTTAAAGAAACAGCAGCTCTTGCAATTTCACTGCACTTTTGTTCACAGTTTTTTTAATTCAGAGATGACACATTATTAAAGGTTTGACACCTTGGGAAATGCATTTGTTCACTTTCTTGTCAAGAGTTAGATAAGAATATTGCTACCATTGCTCTCATGTCTGTACAATAAATATGAAGCTACAGCCAGCAGCCGGGTAGCTTAGCTTAGCATTAAGACTGGAAACGGCACCCCAAAAGCTCACTAGTTAACTTGTTTTATCTTGTTTGTTTAATCCGTACAAAAACCAAAGTGCAAAAACAACATGTTGTGGCTTTAGGGGGGTTATGTGCCGGACTATTTTGTGGCCGGGCACAGTACTTTTCTGGAGTCTGTTATCGCAGTGAGGTTACCAGCCAACCAACAGGCTTTCTATAGAAAACTAGCCAGGTTTACTTGGAAGTTTAAAGAAGCAGGAAAAAAAACCAAGAAGAAAAACAAGCATCATTTTATCTGACAGGCCCTTTTCATGGAAGACATTTTGTCATGTTACAGTAGGAAAAGTACAGGTGTAGATTAATGATGGCTGAATTCCATTTAGCTGCTTCGGTTTCAGGGTCCTGGTGTTGTGCATGCTGTGAGTGTGACACTTAAATAGAGTGGAGCCATCGTTAATAACACCTATGCTTTTCCTACTATGACAACTCAAAATGTCTACTGTGTATTCATTTTATGTAGAAACAAGATACATTTGTGATTATGCTCAATAAACACTTGAAATACTTTGAAGACCACAAATACAGTGGTCTAGATATTTTTCTCATCGTTCAGCCCTTATTTCCATTTTGATGCACTACTCATCATTTATCATTAATTCAACTTAAGTTCAGTGTCTCTTCAGTGGTGAAACTGTAATTCCCTACACTCTGGTCTCATTGGAAGTCTGTTTATGACCAGTTTAAAGGGAATAAAACATGATTTTAATGGGATATATAGAGCATCCTCTCAACTCTCCTTCTCACTGCACCATTACAAACTTCCCATTTTATCAGTGATGAGATACAGAGGTCCTGAGGAAAGTCAAGTTACTTTAGAGCAATGATATGACTTTCATTACGCAGTCACTCATATCTTCTGATATTCATCAAGTCATCTTGTTGTTTTTTTAAACATATCACAATGTGGACTGGGAAGTAAAGGGCTATTTCACAGAGTTTCATCATACTCCACTCAGCCAATATGTGAGGTGATAGCGAATTAAGTCTTGAATATGTGTGAGAGGAAGGAGAGAAAAAATGAGAAAGAAAGCAAATTTAGAGAGAAGCAGATGGACTAACAGAGAGAGAAAATACAACAACAGGGAGCGGGTGAGACATAGTGTGACAAAAGGCAATGGAACGCTGAGAAATAGATGCTAATAATATGCAGATGATGCAAGTGATGAAATCTGCTGGTGGAGTCTTGTCAGGAAGTCAAAAATGCTGTGTCTGTGACTGGAGTTTAGACAGAGTAGTTTTGTTAATATCACGCTTTGTTGGTGGTTAACACACACGCACAGGCGCACAAGCATATGCCCACACACACACACACACACACACACACACACACAGAGAGATAAAGCATAAGTCGTGCTGATAAGCCATTGGATGGAAACAAAGTCAGCCACTGTAACGAGACACTGAGGGAATACAGAGCAGTGCTGAGAGTCTCGAAGTGAAAGAGAATGAGAGAGATAAAGAGACTCAAGTGTGACAAAGAGAATCACAGAGTGGAGAGGGGGACAGACAGATGCAAAGACAGACAGACAGAGAAACAAATATGTAATATGAAAAGGAATGAATGAAAAGGCCTGAATTGATGGATGCAAAGAAGGACAGAATAGGAGCAAAAAATGAAAGATGATCTAGAAACAGAAAAACACAGATGCAAAACTTGAAACAGAATGAAAGAGGAAAACAGAGAAAGAAACAGAGATAATGAGTGGAAATGATTAAATGACTGTAGTCTGCAGGAAAACAATGAGTTGAAAATGAGGATTTCCCCTCACGAGTATGCAGTGCTGTGAGATGAACACAAACATACACACAGAAAGACAAAGAAAGAGACAAAGCCAGACACACTCATACACACAACACAAAACAAACACACGTACAGCTTTTTTTTGAAAGAGATGGCTTTGACTCTGCAGAATAGACTGCTGCCATGGAAATACTAGCCAGAGTAGGCTAGACACACACACACACACACACACACACACAGACGGACAATTAATATAACTAGTCTGGCCATGTCTTGGTTCTGCTGTGATCTTTCAAGCAGAATATGGCTTAAGCAGGAAAAATTATCAATTTCTGATCACACAAACATGCAGAATCAGACCTCAATCATCAAAACCGCCTCTGGCATAGGAAAGTATTTCATTAGGCCTAACCTGCTGTTCCCTCTCTCGTCTAGTCTTTCTGTCTTTCTTTCTCAACCCCCGTCTCTTAAGTCTTTCCACTTTTTCGCATTTTTTTAAACAACTGTAAAAGCATCTGTGAGTTCTGGTTTAACTTTCGATTTTTTGTCTTCTTCTAACATACATCTAACAAAATGTACTGCAATAAATTGACCAAATGACTGATTGATTTACAGACTATTTTACAGACAGCTAGGTTGAAGAGCGCAAATGACAAACTGATTCTTCAGCTTAATTTCTAATAATGATTTTAACTTAAAACCACTCCATCTTTCATTTCATTCCTCTTTATGTGTCTGCTCATGTCTCTCACTTTCTCTGCAGTCCTTCTGTGCTCAGTAGTGTAAATATAATTCACTGGATAAACTAAATAGTCATGTTTGTTCTCTCTCTTTCCTCCTCAAGTCTTCCTCTGTGTCCTCTGCCTCCTGGCGGTGGTGCTGCAACCAGCCTCCTCCTGCCCTCCTCCGTGTCTCTGCTACTCAGATGGCCTGGTGGTGGACTGCGGGGGCCGGGGTCTCTCCTCCCTGCCTCCCCTTCACCTCCTGCCTCCGGGGAGCCGCTCCCTCCTGCTAGCCAACAACAAGCTTGCCTTACTGGGAGCCTCTGCCTTCGCTAACCTCTCCACTCTGGAGGTCTGCAGCCAATTGTTTATTGTTATCAAGTTGAACAGGTTGCATGTGTTATGTTGTTGTTTAAAGTGCCGTGTGCAGTGTTTTCTGCGCTGACCTCGCACACTGAATTTCCCTCAGGACAATAAGTGATACTGTATTGTGAGTCCCATATTGAGCAAACATGCAGACAACTTCTACTCTGTCTGAAAAGTTAGGAGAAGTTGACATTTTCAGGGTTTTGCAGGGGTACTCACCATTAGCATATTGTGTGGAAAGTTCAGCAAAGTTGGTATTTAAAATTATGGCTAGTTACTGCAACTGCCAAAAGGCTGGGTAAAAACAACCTCATGTGGCTGCTGTTTACATCCAATCTTAAATACTATTACTGCTCGTTATTTAGCACATCGGATACAATGGACTGTCTGTTGACAATTCACTGTCAGTGCTTAATAAATAGTAAAACTGTTATTTATCTGTTAACTTGTAAGAGTGCAATCTCAATTATTTTCTTCAAGAAAATATACAGTACTTTATATCACTGCATGTGTAATATGTATCCCAAAGATCAAGTCCCTAATTAGCGGAACTGAAAGATAATTTACTTCCACACTGCTGAGCATCTATCTGTTGTAAAGCTGTAAAATATTTGTCCTCCATTCTGACTTCTTGTCACATTGGTGATGTATGTAGATTTTTACACTTATTCTACCATTGCAGTCAGTGTGAGTTACTCTGAATAGGAGTGTCATGTTAAGGTATAAAATGTGTGTTTTACATTTTGAAGAATTTATCTATTTTTTAAGCATCATCATTAAATAATGTAAATGAAATTGTATTTTTTTGTGTGTGTATTTTAGGAGCTGGACCTCTCTAATAACTACCTGGATAATTTACCAGCTGGATTATTCAGAGACATGTCCAACCTGACAAGACTGACTCTGCACAACAATTCACTAACAGTAATGGACAGAGAACTCTTCCAGGTAGGCACTGTAGATTTTACAACACCATACTTGGTACAGTATGTGGTACAGCTCACTAACAAGACAAAAAGCCTTATTCAAGCTAAAAATCATACAGGACATTGTGCTATATTTTATATAGTCTCATAAAATATTCCATCTGAAAATGCATGTAACACTTTCGTTTGTCTGCACTGTGTGAGATATACCATCCAATCAGTCAGTCCACCAAAATACTAAAGAAAGAAAGAAGCTGACACCACTAACTGATTCAACTCCTGGGTGAGGCTCTACAGGCTGTTTAGGAGAAGAGCCAACCTGAGCGGATATACATCACTGGGCTCCCATCCAGGTGGTAAATTAGTAATAAACCATTTGCTCAACACTTTCATCCGAACCAAAGCAGTCTGCAGGATGAGCTTGTGCCATGACTTCACATGGGACTCTAAATTAAACAAGATTAGCCCATCAAATGATGCTAGCTGTGCCCCTTGGCAACAGTGAAAGAAGCTAATAATACTAATGCAGTATGAATTTTGGGGAAAGTGTATTGTACAGTACCATACTGTATGAGCAAAGATGGCTAAACAAAGAGCTTGTTTTGATGTTTCTACAGGGTTTGGGGGGTCTTCAGAGTCTGGATCTGTCCCTGAATGGTCTGTCCTCTGTTCCTCTGGGGTTACTGGACGAGCTGCAGAGCCTCAGGTAGGCATCAACACACACTCTCTACTCTCTACACTGACATGTTTAATAAATGTGCTCTTACAGACCCCTAGAGCAACACTAGTGTAAGATAACATTGTTAACATTATGAATATTATTACCATAATCAAAGATTGGAAGTCGGAGGTCAGTGTCCTGACAATATTCCTGTAGCACAGAATGATTATGTAAGAAATAGTGGGAAATTACAAAATAAAAGCTGGGGAGATACATCTGTGTTTTTTAGCTGGAGTGATCAGAAGACAGTGACTGTTATTTATTCTCAAGAAGGTCATGTGAAGATCTTAAAAAGTAGAACTTTTACCACCAAACTTTGATTCGGGCAAGATGGCTAGTTGGAACTAATGACAGACTGGTACAGAAGCTAAAGCAGAGGTACGTCCAGGGTGATATGGCTGAAATCAATATATTAATATTGATATTAACATCTCATATCTCATATATTTTATTGGAGTTAAGAGAATAAATTAATTTTATTCTAATTATTTCATAGGTGGCTGTCTCTAGTGGGTAACAGGCTTCATGGTTTGGAGAGGGCAGCGTTTGAGCCGCTTGCCAATCTACAACACCTGGAACTGGGACACAACCCCTGGGAATGTGACTGCAACCTCCGCGATTTCAAACACTGGATGGAGTGGCTGCTGTACAGAGGTAGATGTTTGATTTATGTTACTGGAGCTTTGAAAGGGGCGCATTTGATTTAAATTACGGAATAGGACGAGGGCAAAAGAGTGAAGAAGTAGTGTTTCTATTTGTGCATGCCTGTGCTTCTGGCAGCATAATAGAACTGCAGCGGCGTGTGAATGCACATTACCATGCTCATTGTGTGTACTGTGTGTGTTATCCACATGTCCTTGCAGGCTGTTAATACATCAGATAACCACAGCTGCTCTCTGCTCTCTCTTCATGTGTAAAAATCTACATTCACCTCAGCGCCTCAGGCCTCAGCTGCCCCGCTAATGAAGCATCTCTTCTCTTTTCTGCTCCATTCTCCTCTTTGCTTCATTTTGCTCTCTTCTGCTTTGCTGGGCTCTACTCTCAGAAGGAACCTGACACACGGCGGACATGATGATTTAATAATCATCAGAGAAGCAGAGAAAATTACAAGGAGACATTTTGTAGTTGAACATGAAAGCATGGCAAGGGTAGATGATGCACGATATGTGTTATAGAAAGTAAGACAAAGCACTGAACAAGTGTGAAATACTTGGTGACAGCAGCCTGTGTTGACTTTTATCTCCTGCAAACCACTTCAAGCACACACAGCTGGGATATTTAGAGGTATTTGGAGAGCGGGCTCTGTTTGCAGAGGGGATTCTTTTGTCACACGCAGAGACAAAAGCATCTGGGGGCTAAATACCACTTTCCTCATTCTGTCTTCCTATTATCCTCCTCCTTTATCTCATTGTTTCTGTTGCTTTACATATCTGAGGGTGCAGATCAATGGCTTTCTAACACGTGACCTCAAGACGAATACTATGTGTAGATCCCCCACCCTCCTGCCGCTTGTGGGAATTAGTGACTCAGATATTTCTCTCTTCCACACACACTAGAGCTCTGCTGAAGCTAGGCATGTCATCTCATGCATTATAGAAGGGCTTAGTTGAGGCTATCTCCAACTTAGTGTGGAGGCCAGAGCAAACTTTGTGTGTGGGTTAAGTGATGTATGACTCATCCTAGTGTTGGTACAACCACCCCCCTACCTTTCTTTTCCTCTCTCTAAGTTAATTGGTAGTGCTTTACAAGCATAAGGCATTTTATAAATGACCTCTCTGTCCTCCTCTCTGTGCACCTCTTTCTCTCTCCATCAGGGGGGAAGGTGGATGCGATGGAGTGCACGCTACCGAAGGATCTGCGTGGGCGAGACATCCGTGGTGTTCCAGTGGAAATGTTCAACTACTGCCTCCAACTTGAAGATGAGAACGGTGGAGGAGGAGGTGAGGGTTCCCGTTCTGGACAAGGAGGCGTTCCTCCCTGCAGCAGGAACACTCTTAGCCCCAGTGGGGCAACACCAATTTCTGACAACACTGGTGACTCCTCTTCAAACATGGGTGGTGGAGGAGGAGGAGGAGGAGGCGGAGAGGCCCCGTCAGATTGTGTCCGCGCTCGTTACCGACCCGTGAGCGTGCGCCGCGCCATCGGAACAGTGGTGATTGCCGGCGTGGTGTGCGGTATCGTTTGCATCATGATGGTTGCAGCCGCGGCTTACGGCTGCATCTACGCCTCACTGATGGCCAAGTACCAGAGAGAGCTGAAGAAGAGGCAGCCACTGATGGGAGACGGAGAGGCAGACGGGGAGGATAGGGAGGAGAAACAGATCTCCTCTGTGGCCTAGAGGAGTGATGGGACAGGGGAGGGTTGGCATGTCAAAGGGTGAAGGTTGGAAGAGGTGAAAATTAAAAGGGCTCGAAGAGGAGAGAGATGGAAGAGCTTGTTTTATGTACACAGTTATGGTATCTCTCCCGCTTACTCTCAAACTGACACCTTTCTCCCACTTTTTGTCTTCCTGTCTTTGTCCTCTTTCTATTTTTAACCTTCTCCCTTTCTGTCCCACTCTCTAACACACTCCCTCACGTACACATACCTTATCTGTTCCCTGATTTTCCTCCATTTGGAGCTATTCTCACTGCAGTATTTGTTACCAATCATCCCTCCAACTCGCCTACCAACCACCTACTGCTGCTCTTGGCTGCTGCTGAATTTACCATTATATTGGCTGAGGGAAAAAAAATTTGGTACTCTCTCTGGTATGAAACATATTATTTAAGCTGTTACAAGACACGCATAGTGGACGGTCAGTCAGTATTTGTAAAATTGGATTGAATTTTCAGGGATTTACAGTAGGTATGGTGTTGATTGAATCAATATTCACAACGATGAGATTAATTTGTGGTATTAGGTAGTGCCCAGCTCTCGTTTTGTTTGCATCTTTCTCCTCCTCAACCTCTCCAAAGCCAGTAGTTCCTCCAAAAAACCAGGACCCCGGCCAAGATCCCTTCACCCTCGTCTGGCCTAATGCTCCTCTGACGTTCCCTTGGACCTCCAAGTCTCAAAGAAACAGCTGGCATTGGAAAGCTTGGGCGAAACGAGGGAAACTTTGTGTATAAACAGAAAGAGATGTCATTTATATGGTCAACGCCTCTCTAGCATGCATAGTCTCCTGAGTCCTGTATCTCTTGAGACTTGTTAGGGATGTTTAATATGGAACAGGAAACCATTGTTGGGATTGTCGAAATGATCATTCATGAATGGCTAGACCTTTCAAATACATGAGGTCAGAGACAATGGTTAGATATTCTCCCCTATGTGGACCAGATCTGTTTCTCTCTGGATCTCCTCTGGAACAATATCATCATCCAGGTGTCACAGATTTGAATTTGCTGTATTCGTCACCTTTCCTTGGAATAAGGCTCTTGCTTATTTGATGCTTGTTAAGTGATTATGATCAGTATCTGGACGGATCTTATCATGGTGAAAAATCAGAAAACTAATTTTCTGGTATTACTTGGACTATGCTTCTAGGCTAGTTCAGAAAAGTATTCACAATGGTTTTAAAAAAGTTGTTGAGATTTAAAGGACCACAGACTTTGCTTTGAAGCAGCTATTCTTTGTTCAGAGCGAATTTTCAGACTGATTTCACCCCTCAGAGGTGAATGTTTGCTACTATGGCACGGAAGCACTATCTCAGAGAACCCTGTCTCCTGGCAAGGACTACAAAAATTCATCTAAGGACTACAAGCTTCAGACTCCTGCACTTTATTTCCCTAAACAGATCCCCTCTGGCCTCCCTCTCTCCCCTCCCTTCCCTCTCTTTCTTTCTAACATGGACGATATGCCCAGAGGGATTATAACGAACAAGGTATTAAACAAAAAGACGCTGCTATCCCCCCCCCCCCTTCTCATCCCTTTATCGCTCCATCCATCTTTCCATCCAGTGCTATTTATGGAAGGTTTTTCACGCTTCCTTAAAGACTTCCACCTCCTTTCTTTCCTTTCATCCATCCCCTGTCCCATACTGTTGTCCTCATGTTTTTCCTGAAAGGTCAGCAATATGCAATGGAAGTTGTGTCACCATAATATGAAAATTGTGTTACTGCCAAAGAGTCCTTCTGTTATAATGTTGGTAATCATCACTTAGAGTTATTTTTTTAGTGCGTTCACAAAAAAAGGTGAGTTTGTTAGCTTTGATGTTTTCATAAGTATCCTTATTAAACCCTGAAATATTTATATAAACTTAAACATTTTACATTTGTGTCTTCAGTGATAAACAATTTCAAAAATCTGGCTTTCATTGCATATTGCTCCCCTACAGTAGAACTCTCAATTTTTAATTGGCTGGAAATAAACCTATATTAATAGTGTGTTATCTTATACCTGGGTATGATGCAAATAAATATTATTATATTAGTCTCCAATATGGTGTGTTGGCCCAGCGATCCCCAAAATGTTTTTTGACGTAACTGTTTATGGTTTTCTGTATTTCTGTACTTCATGATGTATGTCTTTTGTTGTGTTAATGACTTCTATGTTTTGTTTTAGGTTTTAATATCTCTGTAATGTTTGTTTATTCGTCGTGTCATTTATTTGTGTTCAGTAGTTGGTAAAGTTTCTGCAAGAGGCATAGAAAGAGTTTGGTCATTGAGAGTAAAAAGGGCCCCATACTGCTGCCTCGTCTGTGAAATGTATCAGGGTGACATTATTTAGGACAGAGTCACTTAGGCGATAACCTTATTGTTTTAATAGGATTTTTTTCATGCAGTGCTGTAGGACCAACTTTATCTCTTACGAGTAACTTTTCATTACTTAGATGTAGATTTAAATTAATAATTGGCATCTTCAGGGCATGTGTGAAAATGTGATAAAGTGATTTTAAAGGGATTTAAATGATGTGTAAACATAGCCATGAATTTCACAGGGACTCTGGGGCAGCAACTGAAAAAAAAAAAACAGGCAATGGCTAAACTCTGTCTATGAATCTAGAAACATCGTCCTCTCACCCCCTGGTCTGCAGGTCTTGTGTTGTTGGTAGCTAAGTATCTTAGCTAGCTGAAACCTGTTCCTATAGCCTGTGTGTGTAAAGAATAATAAATTATAGTTTGTTACGTAAAACTGCAGCAGCCATGATGACTGAGGGCCTCAAAGACTACATTGCCCAGAAACCTATGGTGTGTTGTGTTATTATGATGATTGTTATTATGACAATGATGATATGATGATGATGATGATGATGAAGCATTTCCTGGTCAATATGCATTGATTTAAATAAAAACATATCACACATATGTCAAATTTACATTCGGACCACTGACAAGCTTTGACAGACTACAACAACTACCTACCCTTTCAAAATTATCAATAGCACAAAATAAAGTAGGAAATTTGAAGGTAAAAACAGACTAAATCCTGGATATTTTACACATGCAGCATTGGACAATTAATTAAATCTAAGAAACATTATTTCTTAGATTTACATACACCAGAATGAAGTCTAATGATATTTGCCAGTAACCCTAACTTAAAAATGCTGGAGTATTTGAAATAGTTTCAAGTGGTTTGGGGGCCTTTCCCATCCAAAATGGAGGGATGGAAATTATTTGCAGTGACAAATTACATTTTTGGGTGAGAGAGAAAACCGGAAAATATGATGTTAGGAGATATAGGCAGAAACTGAAGTGGAATAAATACACAGGGTCAAATGAGAGCATAAATCAGTCATGCTAACAGCTCCTCTGTATGCTGTACCTTATCCAATTTTCTCTGTCCCTTGTCCTCTATCTCCTTTCACCTTTCTCTATTTCTCATTGTCTCCCTCCTTCCCTTCTCCTTTCACTTATCTTGTCTCCATTTATCTTTCTGTCGCCTCTTCTCCCATCATTTTTTTAGTCTTTTCACTTTCTTTTTCTCTCATCTCTGCCCTCTTTATCCTTTCCTCTGTCTGGTCTATTGTGTGTCTTAATTGTTTCACCTCCCTCATCTTACCTCCTTTTTCCCCTCATTTGTATCCTTATTCCCTGCTTCCTCTGCTCCTCCTCCATGTCATATATCCTCTCTCTATCCCCTTTTTATTCTTTACCTACTCTCCCTCTTTCTTTTAGTCTGCTTCTCTGTCAATAGAAGCGCATTAGGTTTATTTACATACAGCTAGTCACTTCTCCCACAGAGAAATACTAATCCATTGCTGAGCCTTAGAACAGTATAAACACAGAGTTTTTTCTCACTGTTGACTGATTTAGGATCAGCCTCTGAATCCTTGGCCGTCATCACAGGAGGAGAAATTAAATCTGTCACCAAATCACCATGAAAGCTAAACAGAAAATGCAAAGAGACACTGGGTGGGGGGGGGGAACTGACCAGAATTCTGTTCGGCCAAACACTGACACCCAGTGGTCAGAAATGGAATCACAACCTTGTTAGCTGCTTATGGCCATGCAAATATTAAGTATTTGCATTTAACAGACACTCATCAAATTTCACCTCACCTATTAAACACAGCTCTATTGCATAAAATAGCAGCTTTTATGCGCTGTGCTTAATCTACAAAATGCTACAGTATTATTTGCTACATACATTTGTGCAAACCTGCAACATGGCAGCGTGGATAGTCATATGACAACTGAATGAACTGAGTCCGGGTGACTGTGTCTGCAAATTTTTGTGTTGCTGAAGTGCCCCTGAGCAAGAATATGAAGCAACTGCACTGTTTTTACAGTGGTCCATATTTGCATGTAACAGATCTGTTTAGAACGTGTTTTTGTGTACAGCATATTACTGATTTTACAGTATATATATGGAAACACATTCAAATGCTGGATCAAGGCATATGTAATACACACTTGTACAAGTATATTAGTGATGCCAAAGGTGGGTACAGTACAGTTTTGTGGTTGTATCTGTATGTGTGCGCCCCTTGATGAGGCGGCGTTTGAATATCCCTTTGTGTTCAGAAGGTAAATGTGACCCTCGATGAGAAAGCCGCCCTCGCACAGATGTAGCAAGAAATAGATGTGAATAGGAAGTGAGCACACAAAGAAATAAGAGAGAGAATGACACGACGGGGAAAAGAGAGTAACGAGGGGAAGAGAAAGACTGGAAAAAAAGCGCGAGGAAGGAAGATAGGTCTGACAGCTTAGGAAGAGCGAGGCTAAGAAAAGAGAGATGTATGTGAGGGTTTAACAGGGTATGGAAGAGTGTCAAAGGGTGAAACACGATGAGTAGTGTGCATGTGTGCGTGAGTGAGTGTGTGTGTATCTTTGTGTGAAGGTGTGTTAAAGAAAGTCAGAGAGAGAGCAAGTCCATAAAACGTTGATATGGCCTTTCCCTCTATGTTTTTGTTTAAGAGAACCAGCTGGTAGAAAAGCTGTTCCACTTGACATCCAGTGATGCAGCGGTGAACTAAAAACTATGACATATGACCTTTGACCTCCAGTTGGTGATCACCACAATCAACATAAATAAAAATCTGTTGCTTTTTCAGAAGAGCCAAAAACTCTCTAATTACAAATCTTTTACTTTTGCGTCTTCTTGCATATATTTTTCTTCATACTGAACTCTTACTTTCATGTAAATGCTGTTTTTGGATGTAATAGTTATTTCAGATCTTTCTGTCACTTCTACTGTCTATGTTACTGGGAATTTACAATAGTTACAGTAGCAGAGCTCTGGATTCGTCATACTGTGACGTTAATGTTTCCAAACAAGCGAAGCGAGAACGAATGAAGCAAAACGGAGAAAAAAGAGAAAAACTGTAAGAATGAGAGGCAGTGAGATTAAGAGAGCGACAGAAACACATCTATTTTGAACTCTCTCACACTTCTCCCTGCTCTCCCTGTTTTCCATTTCCAAATATAACACAATTTTCACACCTGAGACAATTTCTATGAAAGCTGTGAAATACAGATAAGCGCGTGTGTTTTGTGTGTGTGTGTGTGTGTAGTGTTTTTCTGTCTGTCTGTCAGCGTAATGAGACACCAAATGCATGCAGGTATACACTCATACATGCACACACACACACACACACACACACACACACACGTACTCTCAGGATGCAGCTCCAGAGAGTCTGGTTTCACTCACATAATTATGACTGATGAGTGTGTCAGTCACAGATGGGCTTACCAGGACAAAAACACACACTAACACACGCATCAGGAAGCATCAAAACAAAGCCAGAGACTATGAACTATAAGACAAAATGTTTCTGTGTAAAATACAGACTCAAGCACAGACAGCTCCATAAACTTTTTCCTTATGGAGTCATCAGAAACATCTTTAAGAAACAAAACCGTCCACACACATAATCATCAGGAGCCGAAGTGAGATTAGAGATTAGGAGCTACTAAAGTAACCAAACACAACAAAGGAACAGTACTCTCCCAGCACCTCAGGTACGTGGACCAATACACCAGCAGGCCGATATCATTGGCTGACAGCAGGTTATCACATACATATTGGTGTGTCTGTGCAAGTGTATGTTGACAAATATGTAAAAAGAAACTGCTATAGCAGTAAACTTCAGCAGTAAATGTTTTGAGGTTCATTCTGAAGGTCATGCTACCAGCAATCACCATCCGATCAGCAAAGTTCAAATGTCACCAGCTATTTTACCATGTGAAACCGCAAGAAAAGACAGACAGAGAGAAGAGAGAAAGAGCCAAGAACGAAGAGGCATGAGATGCTTTAAACATGCAGGCAGAGGGCGCCTTGCAAGAGAAAAGGAAAGTTTAGAAAGAGAGAAAACATTGCAAGTGCATGTGAGAAAAACAGAAGGTTAAAGGGGAGTGAGAAAGAGAGAGGGAACAGTGGAAAAAAAAAAAGTGTGTAAAAGAGAGTGTGTATCTGAACAAAAATTGTCACCCTACCTCCAGCGATGGCAGTTTTCTTGCCCACCGTAACAGTGACAGCAGTGGTAGCGATTGCTATCCTCCCTGCTGGTAGAGCAACACACAATTAGCAAGAATTTACAGTACTTTATCCATACATGCATGTGGAAACATGGATGCATGCATGCACATCACAAACACACAAATACTCCTTCCAGACGTGCACACATGCAGGAGTATATGCATGCACAGGAACTCAAAAGGAAAATGTTCCCAGAAATATTTATTTTCTCACATACTGAATACATCATGTGTAAGTCTGTGAACACTTGCAGTGACAATGACAGCTGAAGTGTTAGTGCCGATATGCCAAAATGTGTTGGAAAATATGCCGGTGACAGACTGACTTGGAAGGTAATATTTAATAAAGTCATGCATTCATCTACTGTGTGTCTATTTGCAGCCTTCATGCCATCTGATGCCAACTGTCACCAAGCCACAGATTCCAGCCAGATTAACAGTTTAAGTGTTATGTAACACAGAGTATGAGAGCTAATAGACTAATACACTCATAACAGAAGGACTCTGTGCTTGTGTGCATTGTGTTTCCATGCACCCTATGTTTATATTCTTGTTATTCACACACAAAACCAGTCTATGCCTCCATGACAATCATGCATTCAGAAAATTCTGCGACTTTGATGAGAATGGGATTTCTTTGGGTTTTGTTTTTTTTGCCATTGAATATTGTAACATAATGTAGTAACAGAATGACAGAGGTAATACAGCCAACAAACTCTTATGAAACCTGAGTTTTCCTTCTCAACAAGAATTCCTCAAAGACAGAAGAGATACCGACTCAGCACAGTGCAAATGAACCAGAAGCATTACTGACTCCCTAAAGAGAGGAGAGGAGGTTCCCATACTTTGATCGCATGCTCGACTTGTGCAGTGAGAGAAAGAGAGAGAAGGAGGAGGATGACTGAGACAGAGAAGAAAAAAAGAGAAACAGAGCAGAGCTAAAAAAGACAAAGAAAACAGACTGTTTAAGAGAGGGGTGAAGAAAAGAAAAACTTAGACCACAGCACTCGTCATGCTTTGAAATTAGGGGTGAGGAAGAACAGAACGAGGATGAATAAAAAGAGGAGGCATGCCAAGTATAAGTAAGTTTTCCTCTACCCTCCTCCTCCTCCTCATCCGCCTCCCATCGTTTCCTCCCTCCCTCCTCTGCTTGGAGCTCCGCCTCCTCTGAACTCAAGGTGGCGCTATAGTCCGCCTCATAGTCCCTGAATATATCTGAACACAACAGACTATATATATATACATATATATATATATATATATGTATATATAACATTAACCTAAAACATATATAAGACATGTTTTTGTACATCTACACTTTAATGCCAAGGTTTAAAATGATGGCGGCATGATAAAATGTTTCATTATATTAATGTAAACATGAAACCATCTTAAAACAGGATTTAGAAACAGAGCTTCAAACTTTCTAAAGTGTGAACAGACCTATACAACCTATACTCTCTAGTATCTTTTATATGTAATGTCAAGATTTTAAATTATCTGTATTTTCAGTACATTCGTAAATACAGTACATACATACTTACTTTAAGTAAGTGAGGAAGTGGATATAGACACACATCCTGTATTCTGTCATGAAGAAGGGCAGTATTATCAGCCTCCAACTCATTGAATATACTGTATTTCAACAAAATAACATTAAAGTCTGCACTATGTAGTGCTGATTAAATTCAAATTCATGTCCTTTGTCGCTGCCTAAAGCACTTTGCGGCAAACATGTTTTTTTTAAAGCACTTTAAAATTACATTTCATTCCAGTAGAGCTAAATAAGAAAATTAAATCCAGAGGCAGAGAAGGGCCGGGCTCAAAATCCCATCTTTTCTTTACTGACTTTCATCTCTCGATTAGATTTAAAGATGGAGTTAAGTGTTAGTATGATGTGATGATAAACATGATGACAGTAGCTGTTAACTTTGTCACTCTGGAGCTGCTGATCATTCTTCACAACAGCAAAATTCCCAGAATATGAACTGCACTGGAGAACAAGCCTAAACAGAGTATCCATCAAGACTGAACTGACGCTTTACTGGCATTTTGCATAAAAAACAAAAAAAACCAACATTTTTCACACTTTCCAAACCTGTGTTGGATACAAACTACATAAATATATAACAGAGTAAACAGAAAGGAGCAGTTGTAGCCTGCAGGATATAGAGAAATGAGCCTGTCATTGAGAGATTTTTGGCTCAGCCTGCTGAACGTGGCCGAGAAAACTGGAAATAAAAAAGCACAAAAAGTGTTTTGTGTGGCCGTGTGTGTGTGTTTGCTCAATAAAGGTATGTCCTCTACCTCTAGTCTCCTGTCTGGGCATGTAGTATAGAAACTGTCCAGCTGGGTACTCGGCTGCTCTGCGGTACCACACTGGGAAATGGTCCAATGTGAACATATTCTCCTTGTCTGTGGAGGTCAGGAAAGACCTGGGGAGAGACAAAAATAAGCTTAAAGACTACTGCCTAAAAATGATGACAAAAGAATGAAAAGGAAGATAGGATAAAGAGGACAACAGAAAGATTTGGGGATAGACAAAAGAGTGTGGGTAAATCATAATATGGAGAAAAAACAGCAAAAAAATGAAGTGGAAAATAAATAAATGGGAAGGAGGATAAGAAGAAGTGAACAGTGATCAACAGTAAAGAAGAGAGAAGGTTAAACCTATGGGAGACAATACTAAACAAGTCATTCATCTCCAGTGATGCTTTGAAATCCTAGAGAGCGGCTGAAATACAAGGATTTACTGAAATAAAGTACTGTTTTGGTTATTAAAGTTTAATATTATAAGTCAACTAATATAAAATCTAAGTGTACAAAGTCTACCAAATAGGGTGATTATTAGAAATGGTATTTTATTGTTTAATATTAATGTGTTTATGTGCTTATATCTCAACATTTGTATGTCTGCACGTAGACACAACCCAAATATACCATACATGCTGTTATGTATGTTTATGTGAGCAACATTAACATTTTGCATGTGGTAATTTTAATCAGTTGGATGTCTGGCTGGAGTAATGAGACTGTCACTGGGATTCTTTACAGAAAACTATTCCTAAAAAAAATGTTTGACTTGGAAACTCATTACCAGCTGTCCTTTTATTGACCACCAGAGGGCGAACTATCACCTCCTGTGATTCAAGCTTCAATTAAATTCTATAACTCTCACATAAACAGTTTTAATGTTGGACATAATGGTATGCCTAATTTGATGGGATGATATTTAATATACAAAATGATTTTCTTACTCACTTGGCAGTTCTTTTCTCAATACCAGTATATCTCTGGAATCTCATCAGGCCTGAACGGGTCCCCAAGAACGCCGTTTCTACCCCCTCATCCATACTGACAGAGGGAGAGAGAAAGAAAATAAGACAGAAGAGCATTCATGTGGGTGTGCACATGTGTTAATATTCACCCAGATGTGTTGAGCATGAGGGCGGTCCAGTAGGCTTCCATAGGAGCCGTGACCACAGCATCAAATAGAGTTTGTTGCAACAACAGCACGTCACCTGTAGAGAGAAACCACAGGAAAAAAAAACATAAATCTAACACTAATGATAATAAATGACTGAGGCATAGGAGAAGAGAAAGAGGAAGACAGAAAATAACTAAGCATTGAATGAAGCCAAGAGCCAAAAAGTTTTCACAATACTGTATTAGTGCATCCCAGTGTTGTTTGTACCTGAATCTGCAGTTTATGTGCAGACAAATAACCTCATTTCAACTTTTTATGGCACTATTTAGACTACTGCAACTGTCACAAACACAACTTACACTTCAAAAATCATTTTGTTAATATTTTGGCTCAGTTTGGCCACTATTCTTGATTTTACTGAGATGTAAAAATAAGCTCTCAAAAGATCAAAAACAAAGTTGACATGGATGTGCAGTGTATATTTAAGTGTGTGTGCATGCTGTGTGAGAGTGTTATTTTCTGTATTTCCGGTGGGCACGTAAACACACAGCATCCATTTGCTGATGAATTGCAGGGTTAAAGTGTGTTTGATTTTTCTTAAAATCAAAAGATGATGTGCTGAAATTAAAGCGTCCACTTACACTCCAGATCTGGTTCTTTGCCGGTGAGGAAGCGCACCACAGCCTGCAGCTGGCTCAACTTACGATGGGCCGGGTCAATGTCTGTCTCGCAGTAGGTCCTACAAGCCCACACACACACACACACACACACACATTCAGTACGTACATCTACAAAGATGGTCTGTTTGGTCATATTTTCATGAGGAGTTACAAACACTTAACACGGGTGGGAATTCCATAACATCTATGTTCTGCTAGTTATAAAGTACTCACCATTCGCTGGCTATGGTCAGGTCTGGAGCCAGTAAGTCATGGAGACCTGAAGCAAAAAAGACATGAGAGAGAGAGAGAGAGAGAGAGAGAGAGAGAGAGAGAGAGAGAGAGGCAGATGCAAATACAGAGAAACTAAGACAGAAGGGAAAGACTTACCCTCCTCAACAGAGACGTTTCCAATGAAAATATACTCTCCATATCCCCGAGTCAACACTATACCCAGACTGTCAAACATAGAGAAAATAACTTTATTTTACTTCCTATTAGGTTATATGTAAAGGTTTTAAAGAGGCAATATATACTGTGACATGTCATGCTCACAATAACTGTTATTTCCACCAATAAGCATTTGTTGTACTCTGAGCAAATGTGTCGGCTAGACAGAATATTAGGTTAGAAGATATATTACTTACGTAACTGTTATGTTTTTGCTATTAATTATTTCATACAGGTAGCAGTGTTGCTTTGTTGGATATGGTGGATATAACATTTTAAAACCTGACACTTTAAATAATCCTGTTATGTTGAAAGCAATCAGACAAACCTGAATGGTGTCTCATTGATGACAGTGTAGAAGTAATCATTCTTCAGGAACATCACTCTCCTCTGTGAGAGACAGATTGAGGGACAGAGTTTATAAAAACAAGAGTGAAAGCAGAGAGAAGAAAGAGCTTGTACGAGATAAAAAAAATACAAATGGACTTGTAAAACAAGGACTTAAATAAAATTTAAGACAGCTTCTCTTGCTGTCTTGACACACTCGTAAAAAACAAAAGTACTCACTCCTTTATCCACTGAAGTTCTCACATCTAAAGACATCGTTCCAGTTTGACCTTTGACCATGGCTGTCCTCAGCTGAAACAAAGACATCACATACTCAGCACTTCACTTGTTTCATCACACCATGCTATGGATGCTGTGTGTGTTACTCACTTTCTCCTCAGTGTCTTCCCATTCCACCTCTGACAGATCAACACTGTTATAGTTGGGTTTTGGCTTTAGCTTCTTCCCCTCCTTATACTGTCACATTCACACAAACATACAAACAACAAAATAAGTCTTTAGCAACCTATTCCATTTTATTAAGTTTGGTTAATTGCAATAAATTTGTCAATCAGGGTTATAAAGTTTCAAGTTTCTCAGCTGCAATAATTCACTGTAAAACACGATCTCTGTCTGTACCAGAGGTCGTAGGTCAGGATGAGACAGGATGTAGCCGTTGTTGGTGATGAGGTACGCGTAACCATGGATACCCAGCTGAAGAGACAGAAAGAGATAAGGACACAACACACCACACTATAGGGCACCAACACAGATAATTAACATTATGAATCCAATGTCACTGGCTGTCTCGGAGAAGAATCAATACAGAGTATGTATGCAGTATTTCATCCTTGTTCGAGACACAGTACTGTATATATTGTGGATGGTTTACCTTGTATCTTGGAGCTAATCTCATCAGTTCTTTCAAGGCCACATCAGTTCCTACCACTCCCAGAAGAATCCCATGAGACAACTACAGGAAACACACAGCAGGTTCATAGATACACAATTTCAGGTGACGTCTGTTGGGGGTAATGGTATTAATGGTGATTAAAATAGATACTTACAGTCTCTTTCTTCTTGCTGAACACAGGCATGGCTACCGAGGTCATCAGGAGCAGGCTTTGGGCCTGACTGTTGAACAGCTGTGGTACAGACATACACAAAAACAGCCACAGGGGCTTACTCCACATTGTTTTTTGTTGACAAGCTAAATTAGTTAGCTGAGTTATGAGAAAACAACTGTAAGTCTAAATAAAGTTGGTAGAGTTAATTCCTGTTGACCAATGGTGGAAAATGACTTGAAATGGAGATGAATTTGAAGACTTAGTAAAGATTTAGTAATGCTAAATCTGTCTGAACCAAAGTAATGCTACTGTAAAATTAGTTAAGTAAAGAGTAAAGTAGTGAAGACAAGTTTCAAAACTATGAAATAAAACTGAAAGCTAAGTAGCAATGCAACCTTTGGGTTTCAGGTTTTCAGACAAAACTAAGATTTGACTTAGCTACTACTTGTTACCACTAGAAACTGTTGGCTGCAGGCTAAGACATTACAGATACTATATAGCCTACTGTATTTTATAACGCTAACATTACATAAAAAAGGAAACAAAGTAAAACAAAGTATGATTAACCCGTTACCTCCTTTGTGCTGGGGAACTGAAGATGGAGATGAAGGGGAGGAAAGACAACAAGCATGAAATGGCAGTGAAAAGTTATGACACATATGGTACAGATTAAAAGAGATGATGAAATACAGGAGGAAACAGAAATAAGCAGGCAAAGGGGGGTTAGCAACTAGCAACAGAACAAATTGTTCAGTAACAAATACAACAAATTTAAAATTCGGTAATTATTTTTGCTGTCTTGCCATGATTTAGATGGGAGGCTTGTGTCTAGCTTGCAGGGGCTGGAGGTCAGGGTTGGTGGCTTAGCTACTGCCAGGAAGTGGAGGATTATGCTCTCCATTAAAGTTAAAGTAATGTAATTTTTTCAATGAGTAATAAGTAATTAGTAATTTATTACATTCTACAAGTAACTTGCCCAACAAGGGTTTTTCAGTGTTCCTGTAGCTTACGAAGATGGTTGCTAGGTGGTTGTTATGATGCTTATGGTGTCTGGCATTTTACAAGGTAGGTTATAGGGGGATAGGGTTTTCAGATCATTGCCTAGGTGTTCTCTGCTGTTAGTAGGCCATTGCTAGGTGGTTGCTAGGCTGTTGCTAGGAGATTGCATTGGTGTCTGGGATGAATTGGATGGAGGGGTTTTGAATGTTTGAGCACTATGGAGAGAGGCACAGAGATGAATACACTAGCTTTATATGTTTTCACGAAGAGAGACAGAGAGACTGCATTTGAATGTTTATCTCTGTTGCCCTCCAGAAAAAAACAGTATAATGGATCACTACCAAAAGTAATAGTACAGGCGTACAATGAGTCTGACATTTTGACTACGTATGCAAGATAATATTGATGCAAGATAATAGTGTGCGTTGCCCAGCAAGCACACTAATAATGAGAGAAGCAGACTGACCACACTGTCCATATAGGCCTCAGTCCAGATGATGTCATGATCGTGGTTGATGACCATTGGCCGACTGAGAACATGAAGGTACTCCATAACGTTTTCCTGGACGTCAGCCAGTGTGGAGACATGTGTGTAGTAACCTGCAGGACACACAAATACATGTACACGCATATCGTATATATCACAAATTACTGTACTCAGATGGAATAACTTGGACCCATACATTTTAGCAAAGAAATTGTTCACCATATTATTTTTATCTTTCTGCTTCTGGCCTTTGGGTATTACATTTAGAGCAGCAAACCAATTTATCCGGCTTCAGAAAACCTTGTATTCCCAAAAAACACTAAGCTGTTTTTAATGAAAAAACAGCTTGAATCTCTCATCAATGCAAATGTGTTTTTGACATTCTTAAAACTTGGCTTGGTCTGAGGTTTATGGCATTTCTACAAGTGGGCAATGACGTCAATGGGATACCTGCAGTGAAGTTGCTCAGTGACAACAGGCTACTGAAGCGCTGCCAGGTATGAATATGTGAATGTGTGCAACCTTTTTCCCCTTTGTAACGTCTCCCCAAGAGTGCTGCTGTGAATATTATTAAGTAGACCTGCTTACTCAACTAAAACTGAAACTGTATATAGAAGGTTGTTGCAGGAATGTAACAATAAGCTATCTGTTTATGACAGATATTTTGTTGTTGGCAGAAGCAACTGCCAGTGTACGCAGCAGAAGGGAGTGCACCTGTTACCCCTTACACACACAGACACGCATGCGGATATGATATTTTTTGGCCAGGGATGTGTTTACTGTGTATCTGTTCAGATAATCAGGTATTTAGTCAGGGATTTTTGATGTGCTCAGAGCAGTATAAAGCGATTACTTTCAGGTCTGAGCTGCTGCATGACCCCATGTAATTCACAAGAGGGCAGCACCTGATACCCAGTCTCATCCAGCAGCACCTGGGAACACCACAGGGGGCCAACAGACCTCCTTTCTTAGTAGAACAACATGAGGAGGGGGCACTGTCTTATTTAAGATTTAGCATCTATTACTCTATTCCTTGTTGCTAAAATTACCCACATTTCCTATTGCAAATTTTGTGGCAGAACCAGGGATTGAGACTTGCAATTTTTACATCACAAACCAGATTATTTGACCTTTAGGCAAATGATTCACCCCCATTTGGTTTTTACCCTTGTTGTTGCAGGCAATCCATTTAACATTGTCAGCAAATGTCATCTCTCGTCCAATCAGATAGGTGAACACTCGGACCTGGAGAGACAATTAAGAATACAGTGAGATGTGATAAACCCCACTCATTTGCTACTCCAAACAGCTTTATATAAATACTGTCAGTGATGTGCTTGTAGTTGTCATACCCGTCGTTCTGGCCAGTTGAACTCTTCAAAAACATCCTGGAAGTCCTCCATGGCTCCGTCTGTTATCAGCATGATGGCCTGGTTACACAGGCTGCCCTGGCCTAGTGCTGCAGCCTAAACACACACACATACATGCACCCACAATGTACTTAATCTTGGTCATTTGTACTGAAGAAATCATCTGATGCAAACCTGTGAATTGTGTAGTGCAGATATAGAATCTCCTGACATAAATGAACTAATTTCACTATTTAATTGCTAGCAGTACTGTCTATTGTTGAGACGTAGCAGTTGCTGTGGTTGTTGCAAAGACGCACAAACCTCGTTGAGAATCTTGAAAGACTCCTTCATTGCATTTTTCACTCTGCCCTCTCCTTTGACATGAAGATCTTCAATCAAAAGCTTGAAATGCTGCAGAAAGACACACAACAAATAAGCAAACAGACATTGTCACTAAGCCATGGATCGTACCCTTATTGGTAAAGGTCACCACAGAAAAAGAGGCAGAGAGAGTTCATGAGGGAGTGAAAGAGTGTAGAGGAGGGATTATCCCCGGCTCCCTGGCACACTGGCCAATTACAGCAAAGTCACTACAACACCAGGAGGTAATCAGGATTAATCAACGTGTCTGGTGTCCCTTCCAGTCACCTGTGCAATATTTGACTGATACCTAAAATGATTTTTAAAAACACACATTGGTCTTTTTTATAGTTTGGGCAAACTCGTTCTGACTTACAGTGGGAGTAAACAAGATAAAGATGTGTGTGTGTGCATGTGTGTGAGTTTATGCATAAGTGTGTCAGTCAACATCTGTAAGCCCATTCTGTTACAGCCTGTCTCTCTAGGCATTCAACCAATCAAATCCCTTGCTGACAGGTCATGTGACCTACTTAAAATTGTCAGCGGCCAGCGACCTTACCTGATCTGCGATGATGTGAAGGGGAGTAAAAGTAGGGCATCCATCCAACACATAGTGCGCGCACACACACACACACACACACACACACACACACACACACACACACACACACACACACACACAAGGACTGAGCAGACTGAGCAGGTGTTGGTATATGAAAAACAGGAGAACACATGAGGTGGAAAAAGAAAAAAGAATGCAGCAGTGAAACAATGACATGTTAATGGTGTTGTACATGTAAATTAAAAAAAAAGAGAGAGATGCTGAGAGGGGAAAAAGGAAGAGAGAAGAGAAGAGAAAAAAATAATGGCTTTGTGGAGGAGATGAAAAAGAGGAGCTGGAGAATGAAGACAAAGGAGGAGGAGAAGATGCAGGGAAGTGGAAGAGAGGAGAGAATATCTGCATTCTTAAAACACCAGTAGAGTCAGAGCACAACAGTCAACTTTTACCACACATGAACTGGTTGTGAGGGTTTCAACACTAAGTCCTCTAACGAACAGGTTGAAACCCTGATTACACACATTGACTGTGATGTTTTAACTGTGATGTGATGACAGCATAATCTTTGCCTTTAGAGGATTAGTGAGATAGCAGCATACGATTAATAGGTTATCAGAGGTTAAGTAAATTAATTAGCTGTGAGCTTGTGTGTGTGTCTTCTGTGTGTGTTACCTCTCTGTTATCCAGATCAGCTTGTACCAGCATGCCCTTGAAGCAGGGCTCCACGTAGCGAACATAGTCACTGTACTGGAGAGAGAAACCAAATACAATGTGATAGTTATAGGAAAAAATCAACGTAATCAACTTGTAGAACAGGTAATGATTAAGAGTTATTGAAATTTTACTACCACAAAAAAGTCACTATATATTACACTTATATACTCCATCCAAAATCTGACTGTGTAACAAAGAAACAGTTTAACTGTTAATAATTTAAATATATGAAAGTTTAAATATTTAAATGCTGTTGTATTAACATGAAGTGTGTAGTTCATGTCCTTTTTACTTTCTACAGTTCTACTGTTTGTGGTTTTTCAGATGTTAAAGTTGGACATTTGGATGTGGTGTTTATATTTTCCTGGATGCTGTGTATGTGCGTGTGGACATGTCACTTTTTTGTTATTTTGTTTTCATATATCATAGTGGGTAGTTTACTGATATATAATTTCAAAGTTCGCGACAAGTCAAGTTCAAACATTACATTATGTTATTCCTTACAAGAGAAGGAGTAAGTGGGATTTTAAATCCTTTTTCCGAAAGAGGATATCTCATTTTAAAATAAAACTCTAGCACTGATTTTCATTTTGCTGCATGGTCACTCCATCGCAAAGGAGTGTAGCTTTAAATTCTGTGTAAAAACAGCTTAAGGGCAGCGGATTTGCAGCAGGCATATGATTACACACCCAGTAATACCAGGATAAACCATGCTTATTACACCGATTTGTAGTTGTAGGGCTACACACAGCCAAAATCCTGAAAAACCTAAAGCTTTGATGTTACTGAAAATGGTGTGAACTGAATGTTTGATATGTGCATTTGTGTCTGTTTGCATGTGTGTGGCTATTTCCATGTATTTACCCCAGTCTCTATACTGCACCTGTGTATTCATGTGTTTATCTCATAGTCATGCTCATTAGGGCTTAGACACTCTCTGCCTCTGGTCACCTGTGTCTGTGTTTTGTGTAATTGTGTAATTGTGTGTGTGTGCGTGTACTTACAGCTATGATGTTAACAAAATCATTTTCTCCCAGCGTGTCCAGGATTGTGTTGATGGTGTGTTTAGCTATGGTCAGTCTGAGTCCCTTCATACTGCCACTGACATCCACCACAATCACCACATCTTTAGGAGAAGTGGCTGCCTGGATATACCTAGAAAGAGACAGAGAGTTTAGGTAGAAGGCAGTAAAGACTTCTAATCTTTATTACAATGTCAACCAAATAACACTTATAAAAAGACTAGACTGTACGCTATGTACCAGTAGTCTAGCAGACAGACTTAACAGGCAGAGTTCAAGCCTTATCCTTTTATTTGTTCCTCTGTTCTTCCGTCCATGCTTCTCTTCATCTCCTTATTAGCATCCTCTGATTTTCCAAGCTTATTAACATCAATGAGATTCCCTACAGCAGCTGGGATTGCCAATTCCAGATCCACACTGTCTTGCTCCTTGATTTCCGCCTTTCAGGACACAGTATGTTCTGTCTGAGGACCAGACCAGTTCCTGGAACTTGACTTACTGGAACTGATTACAACAGTAATCCAGCTCTTATTCTGCTTAACACTGAAGACATTTTGACATGTCACACAGGTGTAAACAATCAATTCCATTTAGCTGCTTCAGTTTCAGGTTCCTTGTATTGCGCATGCTGGCTCACTGTCACACTGTCACGGTTTACTGGAACACTTGAAAAGATCAGACCCATCGTTAATGTTATTAGTAACACTTGTGTTTTTCCTACAATGACAAGTCAAAATGTCTGCTGTGAAAAAGGCCTTTTGTCGAGATCAGTCGTTTGCAGCATTATTTGTAAAAGGCTATATGGCTGCTGATGTATAAGCAAGTCTTGAGCAAGTGTTGTGTCATTACTGTATATACGGTTGTCTTTGACACAGGCTGCACTGACATTTGGGGCTCTTTAGGGTAATAGCGGTAATAGGAGTTAGCTTTCAGCGTTGATGAGAAGAGCTGATTTGTGATGAGAGCTCTAACACACCCATCTGTTACTCTATATTTCCAACTGTGCTGCAGCAGAGTTGCCTGCCTCTGGCCGGATCAAATGCTATGTGCCTCTGTCTACCATTGGGTCTGTCTCTTTGTTCACTCTCTACTTTTTAAGGCTTAATGGAACATAAACTTAAACAGTAGAGTAAGTTTAATCTACTGGTAAGGTTAAGGGCTCTGATAAACCAAGGTGACCCCAAAGAATTGACACAGACAAAGGCTGACTGATACAATGCTTTGCGGCGCACCACATCACCTCACAATTTCTGTTAAAAGTTACACTTGGAAGCAAAAAAATAAGTCACTAAGTCACTCCGGGAGGCTAAAGAGCTAGTCAGAAAGACTTCTCTCAGTGACTGCCTCTGCCGCTGATTCAACATGCTCAATTGGCCAAATAGTCGCTGATATGGGCAGGCTGGTGCCAACTTGCCAGACACACTGAAATAACTACATGTAATGGCCAGCCATGATATCTGATGATTGCCTAATGGTGCTCAATGACTGCTGGCTGGGAGTGTTAGGGCCCATAACTAGAGTTTGGGGCTTCAGGTTGCGCTGGGTTCTTCTGCCTCCCATCAATGCACAACATTCATAAGGATGGCATCCTGAGAAGCACTATCTTGTACTTACAAACTACACAGAAGGCTACAACCGTTCAAAAGGCATCAATAAGGAAGTAGAACTGATGTTGACATGAATATAGCCTTACCAGTTTCTGTTTCTGCAATCAAAGGTGACCACACCGTTTTCATCTGGAATCCACTGGATCCCTGGAGAGAGGGAGAGAAAAAGCCAGAGATTTAGCAAAAGCTGACGCTCAGATGGAAAACTGCTGCTTGGCTGAGTGGTTAAATGGACGGATGAACAAATGGATGCATGGATGCACAGTGGCAGATTGTCAAAGGAGGGAGAGATGGATGAGGTAGCTGATGAGTAAAACAAGCTGTGTCACAAATCCTCCGCTAATTACTCCACTCTCACATACACACACACCCACACAGGAGAGAATGCACCAGCAGCCATACTGACTGACTCATCACGTTTGACAGACAGTTTCCTGCATCGTCAGTTGCGGTGTAAGTACACTGTCTGACTTGCATTGGTGAATGTTTATCTACAGCTCTGCTCATGTTGTCTTAACACTGAACGCCGACACAGGACAAACGTGCAACTGAAGATACTGAGATTTTGGGCAAGCATGCATGATGTCCTAAACGTAGGAGACTCTGGTGTGTACGCACCTGGGTACAGCCTGAAGAAGCCTGTAGCGCTGCCAAAGTACTGCCAGGTGAGAGTTGGATCTTTCTGGAAGTTATCAATGAACACGTCATTCAGAGCCTCAGACATATAGGCTCCATTCAGAATATTTGGATCTACAGAAAGAAAGAAAAAGAAGGAAATTGATATTCTACTGGCAATAAGATGCATTATACAGTATGTGCAAGCGAATGCAGGCTGCATGTGTGTGTTCATGTTTCTGTACCTCTGTTGTAGACATTAGTAGGGACTTGTATGTTACTCTGTTGTGTGTTGACTGGCAGTTTATTGAAGTGTTCATTTTTTTCCAGCGAGAATTCTCCCCCCAGCGGCACCGGATTCCCATCCTCATCCACCGTGTTGATCAGCAAGGAGTTAAAGTAGTCAAACTAGATAGAACAGTGAAGGACGAAGCTTATATTATGATGAAATATTGAAGACATGTTTAAAAATGGGGATTCTACAGTATGCAGCTATATTTGTTTGTGTGGTTGAACCTGTAAAAACCTCAGTCAGCTTTGCATATTTGCTATGAATAGAAGTCCTGTATGCTTATGTTCAACACAGAATGAATGAGGTGAAAGAAGACAAAAATATGTGACACGAGCAGATAATCTTTAATATAGTTATGGCTATGATGGTGATGTGACTGGCTGCACAGATAGCCCAGTACTGTAGACACCACCAAATTCCACTAAAGAAGGGGTACCAATAAGTAAGTAGTATATTTGGGGTATAAATCAGTGGTTAGATACTGTGCACAGAGGTGAATGTTCTTATACTGAAGCATATTATCACATACCTTCAGTGTTTCATTGTACTCGTGGTAAAGGTCAGCATCCTCTGCTGCTTCTGCCAACCTCTGTGATAAAATACAGCAGGTTAAGGATACACTCTACACTGTAGGAAAGATTGTCAAGTCCATGATTTCACAGACTAAACCTAATGCTGCGATTAAATATGCAACCATTTCCGATCTTTGTTTAAACAGGGGCATGTCTGCAGAAGAGCTCATGTCCAGTTGGTCACCATTAAATGTGTGCTTGCTTTTCCAGAATGTATCAATATTACCTTCACAGATTTCATCTTCCTCCCGAGCATCTCCTCCATCTCCTCAGCAAACGTTTTTACTAGCTCCTCTCCGTCCACCTCCTCAATTTTCACCACACCCTCGATATCCTTGTATTTCTTTAAAACAGACGCAGGTGGCTCATTAGTAACAAGTGTTTTTTTTAAAGTAAGTATAGTATTCAACAGAAAGTGTCACGTCAGATCCTTAAGTCAATAAAACAAAAGACAGAGAGGATCATAATGTACCGCCTCCATTTTGACTACAACCAGATGCCACTGTATTTTTACATTTAGAAGTTATGACCAATATCTTGCTCAAATACACAATAGAAAATAACAAACACAGAGACACACACATAACCATGGAAGAGAGATCCTGGTATTATACAAGTATACACACTGACACACACACATTTACAGTTTGCAGTACAGATGGGGGTCAAGCCCTGACTTCATCCCCTCCCCAGACTCCCTCTCTAATCTGCAATATAACAGAGTAATGGCCACAAGAAAACCCTCTACTGCACACTACGCCTCCTGACTGACATCTGTGCATGGTTTAATGACTGCATTGTGTTTTAGGGTGGTTTCATGAAACCCATAGGTTTATAATTCTCTCATAATTCACTTCATTGAAGTTGGCATTGAAGGCATCAAAGAGTCCTCATAATGACATGTTTTTACACCAGTTACAACGGCTGTGCCAAAATGATGAATCAACAATTAAATAACAAAACTAAATAAAAAAGTCTTATTTTCACATTGTAGTACATTGTACAATAATACAATATTGTATTGTAAAATTACTATTATAATGAGCTTTTTAAGATCATTCTTATTCTTTTTCTTCTTTTTTTCCATTATGCCGGTATAGGATCACTTTTGGTAAAATCAATTTGATCAGTGCAAAATCAAAAAAAGAACTTGGAAAGAAATTGGTCAGAATGAAATTCTGAACATAACGTATGCTAATGTTTGCTTTTAAATTAAAACTGGACTGACCAAGAGACCAAGTCTCAAGGAAATGGAAACCCATTATGTTTTCAAGATGAGCCGTTTATACATAGAGATCACTTCATCAATCTCATGTAAGTGTCTTTGATTGAACTACATGTATTTTTCTGGCTGCTAGTGGCTGCTGGGTTCACCATGATATTAAATAAGAGCAGCTGCAGAAAAGTAATTTAAGGGATCCCGTGCCTGTGGACTTAACGGTTAATTTTCTGCACTGCAGATAAAAGCCGTTGTAATGACCGATGACAGATTTCCAATAAATGTTTGCTTTGGTGATGGGCTCGTTTTCTATTACCTTCAGTAAGATAATTACCCTCCCTTAACACTGTAATACAGGTTATCATAAATAGCCTTGTTAATGGGAAATCCCTAGCTCCCAGGGTCCCAGGCAGGTGGGGAAAGGCCCTTTCAGTTAGAAATGTGGTAGCCTGTTGACCTAAACATAAATTCTGACTTAGAAAAGTGGGGGAAAAAAAGAACTAAATGCCCAATTTGTCATTCAAAGTAAGATATATTACATTTTCCCTCTCACAGATTATGCTTTTCAATTTCCTTTACATCGGAGAGAAAGCCTGAATTAGACAGATAAGAGAGACAAACAGATATAAAATGAGAAAAAGGATGATAAATAGCTCTCTTGGAGCCTACTGCAAATAACCATTAAAACCCCTTTCCAACAAAAGGAAAGCTCCAACAATTATCTTTTTATTATCGACAAACACTCAATATCCTATTCAGTTTACTCAGGCAAGGAGATGGAGTCAGTAAATGTTCCACAGATAACAAGAAAGCCATCGATTAGACAGAGCTGGGTGATTAATGGCTTCTTGTTGCGGAGCTTAAACTACAGCAATGGGTGCTTTTTACACATCATTGACTAAATAAAAAGATAAAGTAACTAGGAGACATATTATATAATAATATTATATTATATATAAATACTGTAATTACTGATACTGTTACTACAGCAACTGGTTCTACTGCTACTGCTATGATAATTGCAACTCCTACTATAATACCGTCACTTTTACTGTGACGTTTCTGGGCTCCTTGATCATCAGTATTTTACATCTTCTGGAAAATTGTTTCTTCCAACTAAACATTGAGGTTATCTGAGGCTGATCCAGTCTACAATACAGGCACAAACAACAAGCACACGGAGCTCTGTTTGTTTTGGAAGAAATCTCTGGAACTTATTTCTTTGCGCAGCTAGATTGATGGATGTTTTGTGCTGTATATCAGAAAATTGTGTGCTGAAACAAAAATAAAGATGCATATATATGCTGTAGAAGTAGATGGTCAGTAGGTGCATGCCTCTGTGAACACATAGTTTGTGTGTGTGTGTGTGTGTGTGTGTGTGTGTGTGTGTGTGTGTGTGTGTGTGTGTGTGTGTGTGTGTGTGTGTGCGTGTGTGTGTGGCAGATGGTGAAGGGGCCTGCTAGGGATTCTACAGGGTGGCATGCAGAGGAAGACCGCATATCCTAATTACTAAAAGACACACACACACACAAATATAACCTCTTCATGAGTCTTCAAGGTAAGTCTCATAAAAAGGAACACAATTCAGTCAAATTCAACTCAACGAGCTACAGGATATCAGCAGGACATTTTACTGGATGTATTGGTAAAGCACAATAAAAGTCACCCTGCAGAATTAAACCAGCAAAAAATAACGTATGTGAGTATGCATGTTAATGTATTCATGTGCTTTTGAATTAAGTGTGTCATCCCATTGGTCCATGGGCCATGTGCAGATGTTGTACAGCAACTGTACGCCAGGAGTCGTGTTCCTATTGGCCGATGGAGGAGAGGGGAGGGGGAGGAGATGAGGACACTGCCCGTCTCAGTCTGATGTGATGATGTCATGTATTCTACTGTCTCTATTACTGTAAAGTGCATTTATGTCTCTGCATTTAAGTTTGTGTGTTAGATTTCACCCCTTGTCTTCGTCTTTACGATTTGCCAGCAGACAAATTGTATATCAGCAAATTTTGGCTGTGGAAATAATGAGAAAATCACTGTGATCAGCCATCATTATGAGGTCCAACTATAGTCTGTAACTTTAGATAGCTGGTAATATATTGAGACTGGGATATGTGAACCCAATTCAAATCTATCTCCTCTATACATTCTCTGGTATGGCCATGTACTGTATGTTAGGAATGATCAGTCAAAGGGATAAAATCCCCACCATGACCATCATCACCTCCCCCATAACGTCACTGATTTGTCTGAAATGGGAAATTACTGAAACACAATATGATGCATCTTAATTCACAATTCAAAACACATGAAATGGAAATGCTTTGGAAAACATTATTGTGTATATATGTATGTGTGTTGGCATGTGCACAGGTGTATTCAGGTATCTGTCTAACAGCATGTGTGTGTATTTGTGTTTGTCTGTATTTGTTAATGTGTGAATATGCATGTGTCGTACCTTCTGTAGCAGTTTAGCTCCAGAGTATCTGGCGGACAGGGCAGCCATCTCTTTGCCAAAGGATACAGCCCACTGCTGCACTCTGGACACGGAGAAAACACGGTCAGTGACAGATAATCAAAGCTGTTATTCATATTTATGAAAACAATCTAATCAATTACAATGCAAAGCATGGCACATTTATTAACAACAAGGCAATTCAAAGTGCTTTACATAGCACATAAAGGACATTAAGACAAGATAAAAAAAAGGTACCACTTTCTAATAAGCCACCCTTTAAAAAGGGGTTTTTAAGTTGTAACTAATGGTTTTATTAGTGATTAACAAATAATTTACTAATGCTTTAGAAATCAGTTACAAAGCCATTAATAAAAACATATTTTAGGTTGCCAGGTTGTGAAAAATTCCTCATTTCTATTTGGTAGAAATGCAATTACAAATGCAGGTAAGTCATTAATAAATGCCGCCCTTTTCCAGAAGGTAAGCAGTCATTCAATCCAATCAGTCAAAGGCATTTTTCAACTTTATAAAGGGTAGCTTATTCGAAAGAGGTACCAATGAATTTACTGATATTTTGGCAAATAAACGTGTTCATTTCAGACCGGAAGAATAGCTATGTCACCTTTCCGTATTACGCAAGTTATTGTGCTAATTGAGAAAATAAATGCACTCTGAGGTCAGTTTCACAATTGACTCCATTAATAACAATTTGTTGGGTTTAGATCTGAAACAATTGTGGAACAAGTCATTACTGAACTTACTTCCCTGCCAGAAATTAAAAAGGAAAATAGCAGACTTCCTGAACAGCTAATTTGAGGAAAACGATAAGGCCTGTTTCTAAATCATCCTCTGTCCTCTGTGTTGGTGGAAAACAAGGGTGAATTAGACCATCTATATTGAAGGTGACAAAGAAGGTAGGCAGCCAATAATGTTAAGAGGTTACCCATAACAGATTAAAACAGATTTCTGTTTACTGTAAAAGCTGAGAGTCTGCCAGACAGTTGAACAGGTTACACAATAACATGCAGTAATTCTACAAATCCTCCATGTGAATGCAGCCGAGGTACGGTAGAAGAGGTTAGAGAGTAGACAGGATGTGACAGATGGCTCAACCTACGGGGAGTCAGCCAGCTCGCAGCTAGTTAGCAGGCAGGGTTGTCATGGCTAGCCTCGGCACTGAAAAGTGGCTGATAATTTGTTGACTTGTTGATATGTTTATTCTGAAATATGAGTGTGGGTTCATTCTAAAATGGGAGGATTGATAATGTAGAGGTGCTAATAAAAAGAGTGTTGTACTGTGAATATTCTTCTGTTGTTCAGGGCTATCAAAGGCTCTCTTGACTGTTGCCTTGAAATGAGTCAGATCACTGTATCTGTTGAAGGTAGTATCAAGAAAATGTTTTGACAGATAAATGAGGAACTGATTCGTTTAGAGAGTTGAATAATTTGTTGGAAAGTTTGTTACACACTCCCTGTTTTGCATCCAAGACTGTATTCTGTCAAAGAGCTATGTTGCTGTGGGTGAAAGCACCACTGTACAGGCCAAGCAAGGTCAGATTAAGACAGAACCTTAAACAGCCTTAAACTTAGGCCAAATGTGGACCATGGTACCCCAAAAAGGGCAAAAGGCAGCAATTGCTCACTAAGAAAACATGTTTTCTTTTACTGACCAAGTTATTAGTTTCTTTGCCTAATTGAAAAATGACAAAATGTCCTTTGCGACTGAGAGGGAATCAGAGTCTTTTATGGGGGTGTCTGGGGTGTTACAGAAAAAGTTGCTCATTTCAGTTGTTGCTTTAACAATGTGTCACTGCTGTTGATGTCTTATTGCCAGTTATCTATTTTCCTTGTGGCAGCAGAGCAATGTTCCCTCAGAGGCTAAAGATTTGACCTTCTTGGCCTGAAATGTTCCGGTCATGGCCCGCTAACTTCCAGAGCCACAGGGGCCCTGCTGCCAAATCTTCCCCAGGCAGAGTGAAGCACTTTGGGCTCAGTGACCTGTGTTGGCCTGCTGATCTCTGCTGTCCCCGGAGCTTTAATCTCCCTCCGTCACACCAGCCTGCCTATAGTGACAGCACACACTCTCTGACCTGCGTAGGTACAAAACTCACACATACACAAAATATATCCTGAAACTGCATAATCAAACATTGCTTTTACGGTTTTGGTTGATAAATCTATTGGACTCAAACTGGACTGACCACACATGCATGGCCACAGACACACGCATATAAACACAAATGTGAACAGCATCCAGTCAGTGCGAGTATACTAACAAAATGCTGTGTATTTGTCTAAGTTTCTCTGTCCCTCTCAACCCCTTCCACTCTAACACACACACACACACACACACACACACACACACACACACAAACACACAGTTAATAGGCTATTGTGGACTGACAGCACTGAATCGATCTGTTGGTGTTTTTAGTCAGCAGGAGGTTTGAAAACTGTTCAGGGGAAAGAGCTTCGTCTGGCTTCTGGAGAACAAACAAACGCAGCGTTTCATTCCCGAAAAAACAACAACAAAAAAACTGACCACTTATCTTACAAAGTGAACGTTGTGTGAAAATAAAAACACATTAGGCATTATGAGTTATTGTAAGTCCCTTGTGTGAAAGCCATCTTTGTATTTGGGAAATGATTCATTTCTGATTAGCACTGTGTTTCCAGCACTGATTATCTCAATTATTTTCACAGTAAAAGACAATCACAAGCCCTGATGTACAGACAGCTTTGTATTTCAAGAGTAATATGGGTTATTATATGGAACATTTCCTACACATTGGATAATGAAACTGTGACCTCGACCCACCATTGGAGCTTACTAAAACTTAATGGCTTTATTCATTTCAGTCCATTATATGCCGACTGAGTAAGTGTAAGTTACTAATGTCTAGACTGAGGGGAACTCTGTTCATTGGGTATAGTTCTGAGTCTAGGGATTTTTGGAGATGAAGACTTTCCGTTCACCCACCAACAGGGACTGAAAAGACAAGAAAGACCCTCATGTAGAAGTTCCATTTAGTTCATACTGTTCTTTAATTTGTTCACGGTTGTTAAGTATTAAGCTGCTTGAGAAAACATTTACATTTAAATTTATATGAATGGTCTAAATACACCAGAGAAGAGAGGAAAAGCCCTAGAAAGAGACCCACTTACCCCAAGTAGAACATGAAGAATTTAAAAGATATGCTTTTAGGAATTCATATTACAGTTCATATAAACAAGGGCATGGAAGAGGGGTTATAATATTAATAAATTTAACAAATTGTGTTTATGAAATAGAAATCAAGGACAAAGAGGGAAGATGGATATTAAGGGTAAGCTAGAAAGTTAAACTGTTACTCTGATAAATGTATATGCACCTCTAGTAAGCGATAAACACTTTTTCAAATCCCTGTTTAATGTTATAGTGACAAAAACAGAGGGTATTTAAAAAAAATTATAAATAATAATAAATAGGAAACATAATCACCACCATATCTATTTTTTCACATTATTGTTTTTGTCATTAATATCTGTGCATTTATTATTGGATTTCTATTGTAAGAATATACAGGTAAGCCAAAATGATACGTCAACTTCAACTTATTTGGCTGTACCTGTAGAGAGGCTGTAGGATAGTTTGGCAGTCAGCTATACCCCACAGGTGCCCATATGGCCCATATGTATCTATGTGGCGTAATCAGCCAAAATAGAAAGAACCCTATTGACTCATCCACCTGACGTGTGGCTTCGAAAAGGATCACGCTCAATGTAGACTTGCCAGGGTGTCCACGGGGAAACTACCTTGTACAATTGTTGATGTAATGTCTTAATAAAGCACTCAGTTTGTGGTCATCTCACTGGTATTTGCCGCTAAATGGCAGCACATTGTGTCTCACTGTAAGTGAGGATGCAATCACAGTACACAAGTGAATAAACTGATAGCATCCAGTCAGGTGGCTGCAGGTAAAAGCTTTGCAGATTTTCATTTATTTCACCTATTAAATAAATTATGTCCTAGCAATGAAAGTGCAGGTGCAAATATAGTGGAAAAGAAGATTTTTCCTTGATAAAAGTCAAGTCAGTCAAGTTAAGATCCTAGGAATGAATGTTGTGCAAATCTATGAGATATTTGAATGAATGAATGAATTTGAATTAAGTTTTATGGAATGAAAAATGTATGTCTTTGTGTGAAAAGCAATGCAAATACACGTGTCTCTCACAAAACCTGCATGATCTGCATTTGTGCCTTTGTCGGTCTCATGCTATGGATACAACAAAATGCAAAAAATTTGACTGAAATGGTTCCTGCTGGGGGTTCAGTCCCTGGGGGGGGGGCAGTGTCAGGGGCACTAGAAAACCCACTGTACTCACGTATCTGGTGAGATCTTCATCTGGCCGTCGACCATCAGGCACAGCGAGCTGGAGAGGATAATCCACAGCAGCATCATCAGCCTCCCTCTGTGCGGCCCACCGCTGTCCGATTTACTGGCATTCCCAGCGTTTCCCCAGCTCCAGCGGTTCATCCCTGCAGCTGCTGCGATCCGCATCAGTCCAACAATTGTTGCACACTGGCTCCAAGAGAAAAGGGTGAAATTAGGACAGTGCAAAGTGAGATTGGAAGCAAACACAGAGAGAGGGAAGCATTAAATGTGCAATGAAGCAGCTGGTGATTGTCATCTCAGCGGGAGTCCTGATAATCAATCAATCAAAATGTATTTATATAGGACCTTTCAAACAAATCAAATGCAATTCAAAGTGCTTGACAAAACGTAGGATGTTAAAAATGGACTTAGAGACTAATGCACAGCAGCTAACAGTTGCCTTACTCATCCAGCAGTTATGCAGCAACAATAGCATGGAGTCTGGCTAACCTAAGTCCAATATTCACCCTCTTTTAGCTCTGTTTTTGGTTCTCCTGAGGAAAATATCTAGCACTTTAGCTGCTACATGCTCCTCTATGTTCACCAGCTAGTTGCTACTTTTGTCTGTCTGTTGTTTGGTCCTGGGCAGGTAGTGTGGGTTTTTAGAGTTTTTTTGTTTTCCTGTTGAAGCCAAAAACTATGCTATGAGAGCAGTGAGATTGAACCAAAACAGTAAAGTTGCGGACTGTCAAAAAACAACAACATTGTGCTAAAAGAAGCTGAAAAGCTCCATAGAGATTAGTAGAACTGCAGAGGTGAGTGATAATTCTCTGTGGGTTTGTCACTACGAGCAACCAATGTATGTGATCCATCGATAATATAAAAATACTGATTCTAACCGCATTCAATTTGGTTATAATTTTGTACCACAAGGACACTGACTAATTTTGAAATTAGTGGAGAAATCTAACACACACACACAAGCAAACCCACAACTTGCTCAAACCAAATAAGCAAAAAAAACTTGTCTGGTAAAGTAATCGTTGCAAAATTCTAAAGATCCAATTTTTCTCCAGTTCTCAGTTTTGTCAAAGACATTCATTTATAGTTCAAGTCTTGAGACTCTCCAGAGAGCTGAAGAGAGGCAGACTTTGTGACTGAGTAGTCTAAAATATACAAGGATCCATAGTGACATGTAGAGAATCTGTGACAGTCCACGGCCTGCTCAGGAAAAACAAGGGATCCAGAAAGCTCAGATGCAACATCCAACAACAGAGAAGGGATGTCATCCTAAAAGCAGTCACAGATTTAAGACCTCTAAGAGTGATACTGAGAAGCCACAGTCCTTGAGCGGAAAGACTTAAGAGCTGCTTTTCCCGGGAGACACAAGATTGAAACAATCCCATGTGCTGTCCAGAAACACATGATGCTAATTTAAAAGAAAAACAAGCTGGAGCCCAAAAATGGGTTGCAGTAAGATTAAAATACTTCCCCAAATCATTATAGACAGAATGGTACTGAAGATTACTCACTATGTCATGTGGTGCTCTAAAACCATTCCCTCTGAGACATGTGGGTCTGGAAAGAAAGTTCAAATATGACTGATGGCAAATAAAAAGTGTCTGACGATTCGATGTCAGCTCAGCTGGTTACCACGGGATACAATAGAGTCTAGAAAGTCCTTGTCTCCAGTGTCAAAGGTCACTTCTGCGCACCAGGAGTCACGCCGGAGTCCCGCCATTTTCCTACACCTTTTAATCCTATTTCTACTCCTCCCATCATCCACTTGCCTCCTCCATGCTCCCTCTCTTGGATCTACAGGACGCCGGTAAAAAAAAGGAGAGGGATGAAAGACTTGGGTCGTCCTGGCAAACTTCTGACTTCACCCGAGTTCAGTCCTTGTTATCAGACAGCGAAATATTCCCAATGATTCCTTGCTGCTGCTGACCTCACATCCTGGTGGATTCAAACCAAAATCATGCAGCACTGGGAATATGCTACCGTATGGAGAGTAAGATGGATGGAGTGATGGATGGATGGATGGAGGGATAGTGGGACTTCCTCTCTCTCCAGCGTATCTCGTCCTGCTCGCCGGCACCAGTTTATACCATAATCCAAGCAGGATTAAACCCCTCCTCCCTCCATCCCTCTCGCTCGCTCTCACACACACATTAACACAAACACTATCTCTCTCTAACTCTCTCTTGCCCTTATCTTTTCTCTAACGCTCTTTGACCTCCCATTTGTCTTTCTAGTCCTGGTTTTCTCTTTTGTGTTCTCTCTCTCCTTTCATCTCTTGATCGTGCCCATCAGGCTTTTCCTGACCTGCTATTTCTCCCTTCTTCTCTCCATTTCTCTTACACGACTTCTCTGCTTTATTTCTCTCACTCTGTCTAGGAAAACGTGGCGGTAGTAAGAATTAAGTGTAGTAATCTGTCATGGGAAGGGGGGAGGGAAAAAAGGAAAGAAGGAGGAAAGAAAAAGAAGCAAAAATACAAAGAACAAGGTGAAAGTGGAAGTAAATTGGAATGAGAGGAAAAGACATTTAGAGCAAAAGAGGAGGAAAGAGAAGAGCGTCCTAGTGGGATTGTTGTAGTTGTATAAAAAGGGAGTCGAGATTTGTGGAGGAAGATGCTCTTGACTGAAACAATCTTATAATTTAAACATACTGAGACACCTAGTGGACTCTGATTGCCTCACATGCATGTAAATGTACATGTACACACACACACACACACACACACACACACACACACACACGTGCACACACAGACAAGACAGGGTACTGCAACATCGATCTATCAACTCTGTAAATGTGTCTCATATTGCAAAATCCAACAGTCCATAAGTTACTGTAGGTTTAAAAATCTGCTCAAATTTTGTGTTAGTTTTCCAATTTATTTAAGAATAAGCTATTTCTGTAGCTAACTGTAATCTCGCATTCATCTTAAGCAGAAAAGCCTAACCAGGGACAGGGGTCGCAAATTAGTCTTGGCTACAAATCCTTTATGCAATACATCGGTAACATGTTCTCTGTAACTTCTTGCATTGTCCCTGAGAAATAAACTAATAAAATAGAAATCATAGTCATAATCCACTTCAATTACACCAAGAGTAATTCATGTTTAAATGTTAAATGGTTTATCTCCCTGGGTGTGCCTGAACAGCACTGCCTGAATTTGCACTGTACATTCATCTTGTTTATCATTTTTACTTTCTGATATTGTTGCTGTTTTGTCAGAGTGAAATATGAGAAGAATAACTCATCTGGCCATATGACTTTTCCCCCTGCTCTGAAGACCACTGCGTTATGTCCTCTGCATCACTTCACCCCATTTTACCTCAAACAAATGCAAACCAAATTTTACAGGTACCTGTACATTCAGTCCAGCTAAACTTTTCCAACTGTGAAAAACCCCAACCAGAACTCAAACAGCGCATGGAGATGAAACCTTAAAAGATCTTTAAATGGTAATGGTTAGGAGTTTAGAAGAGAAAGTTTAGTCAGTGTCTATATCTTGCACTACATATGGGATTACACAGTATAGACTTTTCTAACTGTTTTGGACAAAGGCCAGATCATTTGTCAGCCAAATGAATGTAATGTAATGTGATTATCAGCCATGCTAGCAATGTGACAGACTGCTCACTCAAGAAACATTTTCCATTACAGGCAAAATTTAACTTTTTTTGCCCCACTATTGGTAATGATCTAAGAATACAAAATCCAACAGCCTCATGGGGCCACAAGCGTGGCTATAGACTACAGGCAGTTTTTCTCATGTTTACAGCTTTGTATGAATTGTTTAAAAAAGTAATCTTGTGTTTATTTCTTAGTATAAACTGCACAATATATAGCCCAAATTACATTTAAAACTGTGTGAGAGCTATAGCAGAGACATGACGGTGAAATGATGTCTAAAAATTACATTTAAAACTGTGTGAGAGCTATAGCAGAGACATGACGGTGAAATGATGTCTAGAGCTTAAATGGGCTGTCTGCTGCTGCTGCTGGGACCATTAAGCTACATTAAACTAAATACCAGGGACACACAGTCAGACACACACACAAACGCACACCGTCATGCACTCGCCCACATACACACACTGGACACACACAACCATACAGAGTGAGGTAAATACAGCTAACGTGCACAGTTGCAACTTTGCATATTATAAGCATGTACACACGTGCACACACATTAAAACATCTGCTCATGCCATCATAGACATTAAAATGCAGTAAAACAACCCGGCACATACACACAATGCAATAAATAATACTGCAGTGAATGCAGAAAGGGTCAGATTAATAACAGAAAGGGTTAAGAGACTGACTGACATTTAGTGACACAAACACACACACAATCAGAGGCAATGCATGCACATACTACATATGTATAGCCATGCACACACAACAGCAGTGTGTAACAGCTGTGGGACTCTTCCTCCCCCACTGACCCAGATCACTGATGATGGGGGTGAACTCTTAGTCCCCCCCTCCCCCCAACATGGATGAACTCTTGATTTTTCTATCAGCAAAAGAAGGAGTTTTATGCCAAATTTACTCTGAATGCACAAAATAAGTTCTGACACCTGCCTTAAAACTTCAGACTGAAAAACACTGTTGAGATTAATCCAAGTAAACGCTATTATCCTTTACTTCCCTTATTAAGTCTATACTAGTCACAAAAGGATGAGATGTGGATAAAAAGAGGAGAATTAGAACAGAAGGATTTCTAACCCTCCAGGTAAATGTGGCTCCCACAGTCCAAAGACATAAAGGTCAGTCAGGCTGGAGACTCTAAGCTGCCGGCAGGTGTGAATGTGAGAGTGTGTATGTCCATATACAGTACTGTTTGTGTGAGTTAGATGATGGACAGATAACCTGCACATCATAGTTCCCTGGATCTCCTATCTGATGCATGCTGGGGTTGGATTATGAGGGTGGTGAAAATGAAGAATTTCAAACGGTTTAGTTCCAAAAAAGAAAAAGTACAACAACATACAAAGACTTTATGTATTTATTTGCAATCGGCCAGGTTGAAATAAACCAGAATTATGCCTCAAGCCAGGTCTGCTTGCTGCTTGGTAAAAATCCTACGGCATAAACTGAACACTTTACAGCAAGCACATTTACAGTCCAGTAAATGAAAATGTTTTATTCAGCAGTGGTGCACCATCCCTGCAAAGATATATAGTTTAACAAAACAAAATAGTTTTGAGGAAATGCTCTCTAAAACAGGCAGAAATTTTGAAAACTACAACCAACATGACGATGTTCATTTACTCTCATCCATCCAGTCCAGTCATGTCTTTGGTTTTCCAGCATTACAGGCTTTTCTGTTACTATATTTTAATTAATTTTGAGGTGCAATCTTTTTTATTTTCTTTTTTGTTTTTATACCACTTTTGTCTCATTTTTCCATTAACTGAGATCTCTATTTTATCATATATATATATATGAATAAACTACATCAAGCACCACTGCGGCATTAAATACCAAAGAAAACTCTGAGCAGTATCACTCACCTGTGCCCCTGTAGAGCTTAATTATGGTTCCAACTTGTCTCGTCTGAGTGTAGGAGACTGAAAAAAAGAATGAAATGAAGAATGTTTCTTAAAATACAGTGTGAACGCACGACAACTCTTTTGTGTATGAATATAAAAAGTAAAAGCCATAAAAAAGACACAAAACCATAAACCACAAAACCAATTACAAAAACAGTATTACTGTATAAATCAGTGACATCCTCCATCTGAGAACACAGTGGCAAAAAAAGTGGTTCGGACTCCCTGTACAAACTGAAGACCCCGCCTCTCTGGGACACACACAAACACACGCATGCACGCACACACACACACACACACACACACACACACACACACACACACACACACACACACACATATCAGAAGTCATTGATTAGTCTAAGCCAGGGCTAATAGTCAGCCCTTACTTTTAGCTCCATCAGCTAAACCAATGGTCTGGAACCTCCTAGTCTCAGAGGAAAGAATATGTGTGTGTGTGTGAGAGATTCCTGAAAAAACAAATAGATTTGAAGGTCCTAACAATATTATAAACGAGCTATAGCATTGATACGGCACTCGTAACCAGCTTTTCAATATATAGATATACTGTATATATATATTTGAATTGAAGCTGCTGCTTTTGGGTATTTGGCATCTGCTACTGTAAATACTGATGTTAATTACTATGCATGACACCACAGTGTTGGTTGGGGAGAGGAAACAGGAAGGAAGGGAGAGGGAGAGGCAGCCAAATTCCCACTGTGTAACCAAAAAGTGGGCAGCAGACTGATTGGACTTGGATAACTTCACACTGCGTTTCCTACCAGTGTTTGAATTCCCAGCTGTTATTAGGGAGCCATTAACAGCCCCGATAACAACAACACTAATTAGTACTAATGGACTCATATAAGAATGGATTTGAATTTACAGGTTGTCACTGTTTATCTAAAGAAACATACTGTATGTATGCATGGGGAAGCAGTGAGTGACAAGTCATTATCATCGTTGTCCTGAGAGTCTATGGTCGCCATGGGAGACCAGCTGATGACTTCATCTGAGGGACATTTTCTATGAGTCGGTCAATAAGGCCATCAATGAATCAGTCAGTTATTATATGTGATTTATTGTCACTGCATTTATCCAGAGCCATCAAGTGCCATTGTTGCACTGGGACTAAAACACAAAGCATTACCAATGCTGTGAAAATAACTGAAGTAACCCGAAAAACACGAGCATCAATGAGAAAATGTTGTACATTGTTTTAGGTTAGCTTGTGTGGTGGGTTTTATTTTTATTGTACATGTACATTTTATGTATTTTACTATGTTTTATGTTTTTTATGTTTGTGTGTTTCACCTGGATCAAGACAAATGTCCCTCTTAGAGACAATAAATGTCATGTTGATGCTGGAGATACATTTTGTATTTGTGATTTTACAGTGTCAAAAAACTAAAATGATGTTATGTTCTTTCTTGCTGGACTATTTGTAGCAGAACAGTTTGTAGCTTTCATCAGAATGACATTGGAAAGCAAGTAAAAGTAGAAAAATATATAGTCAGTTTTGTAATGATTAATATTTAAAGTAGCTAGATGATCTGTGTTGATCGATTCAGTGATGAAGTACTGATGTTAGTCTTAGAGATTAAATGTGATTGGCTGACTAATAATAAATATATACAGTATATATTTATACAGAGGTGCCAAACACACCGATACCTTCCCCTCACTTATACCGTTTTTGTCTTCTTCTTCAAACTTAAGTTTATTGTCCTCCACTCTGCTGTTTCTCCTTTAACCCTTTCATTTCTGCTTGCTATTCTATTCATTTGCATTTGTAGCTGACACTTTTATTTACCGACACAACAAGCAGGCTGGGAGGGGTTCAGTCAGTGGCTCGCTCATGGACACGTAGTCGGGGTTGCAGGAACTGAACCTGGGTAATATATTAGCTTCAAAGTTCATTCTTAATTTTGGAAACAGCAGCTGAGAAAGCAGCCTCAGCACAAGGTCCATTTAGTAGCTGTTCGGGAGCTTTCGATCATATCACATGATCTGCATCAACAGATGGAGTTTGACTATTATATTATTATTATTATATAACTAACTAATCAAATTTCCATTTTTCTTTGAGCACTTTAAGGACTTCTCATCCACGTAAGCTTAAAAGCAGAGGTTAAAAGTAAATAACAGTTGAGAAAACATTCTCACCACAAGGCCCATTTAGTAGCTGCTTCATCTGCTGATGAAGATCATGTTATTTGACTAAAAGTTCCACGACAGCTACCGAATGGACCTTGGTGGTCAGATTGTTTTCTCAACTGGGTACAAGATGTTTTCTAAGCGTAAAGGCTACTGGGTCACCAGCCCTCTCCTCTTTAGTCCTGGTACAGATGACAGCTCCCCTGTTCAGTCAAATTAACACCATTGTGTCAGCAACTCTGCTTTATTGGCTTGTAGTGTGTGCTCAGTTAAGCGCGACAAACACAGGGAGCATTTTAATATTGGAAAAAAACAAATGTTGTTTAGTAAGTCTATTAGAGGTAATTGGGCAAGGTCTCTCAATACTGCTGGGTGTGTAAAAAACACAGTTGATTAATCACTGCAGACATTATGTTACACTATTGATTGTGGCAGAAGAAAGCAATGATGTGACATTAAAGCAATAATGAGCGTACCTTTACTGTGATTAGAGGCTGGATCAGTCTTGAATAATAATAATCATAATACCAGTCAGCCATGCAGATCCATATAAACAACAAAAAAGACAGTAAGCAACAACAGAGGCAGTTTGAGAGCATTTAATATCCAATTAGAACAAAACATTCCTGACAAAAACAAATAAAAATTGTGTAAAAATGTTTTTCATTAACATTCCAATGTCTCATGTTATTTAAAATTACAAAAAAAAGATTATGGATGAGAACTTTTGAATTGAAAGAACAAAACAGCATCTTACAAATAACTATTATATGTTGTATTAGAATGGTTTTTGACTTATAGCTTAGCTGTACATTTAATTGAAATGTAACATGCTGGTTATTAGTACTATGAGAACAATACATTTTGCTTCTTGAGTACAAAAATAGGAAAAAAAATATTCTGTTATATGTATTGTCTCTTTTTTTTTTGTTGCTGCTGTTTTTGTGTACTCTCTGGTAGCTACTGTCTAGTCTGGCTGTATATGAGTTAAACGCAAACCCTGACAAAATGAAAGACTTGTATTGTCTGCAACTTCTCTGCTGTACTGAGTGAAGAACTGAGTGATATCAAGAGGGAAATCAGTTTGGTTGGTTGACATTTTATACAATATACAATAACAGTATTTTGGAAACGCATTTTCTACTAAACTTGCTTTGAACAGGCCTGTGAACTCCAAACAATTATAATCGGATATATTTATGTACCTTCTTGCTGCTTTTTATTGCCTTAAATCTCCATTCAACCAAGTAATCATTTATATAACTGGATTTTTTTTTACCGTCAATAGCAAAGCATTTGATCAATAAACAGTTTTAATATTCCTGAGGGGAATTTCTCTAAGTGGTTTTGTTTGCCAGAGAGAATATTCAGGAACTGTGGCATGAATGCAAAATCACTACATGTTACAACAATAGTAGGAAAAAAAATACTTGAGTGATATTTTTCAGTGTGTTAAAAAGTTGTCAATGCTTTTTCTGTAATGATGAAAACCCTTTTGTTAAACTGAAACGAAATTATCTAACCTTTAAAATTGTCCAACTACATAACTGACAATCTGCCACTAAGTAAAAACACAGGTACACCTCCGAACTAGCTCTCTGTGAGGTAGTGCAGGTTAACAATCTCCTGTACTTTCCTTGTTACTTCAAGTTAGATGGATACCAGCCATCATTTTGAATTCTTCATCGGGATAATAATATTCAGTGACAACATTTGTAACTAAAATACCAATATATATATATTCATCACAGCTAGTGTCTGCTGAAGAAGCAGAAAAAAAATCAAAATCACTGATATTACTTTAATAAGTTTAAAATAATTTGGATAGTAAAATATATTTACTTAAAATGTATTGTAGAAAGCAAACTAGTCAGAACTTAATTTAAAAGAATTATTAATTCAAATACACCAAATTCTAAAAACATTTAAACATACTTTTCCAAATGTACAGAAAACCAAACATGTTTAACATGTATTATACTTCATTTTATAAGTGAAGTCAGTTTGAGCATATCCTTCAGCACTTGTTCTTAGACTAGGAAGACTTGTTTGTTAAAGCCCAGAAGGCTGGCTGGTGTTGAGTTGGAGTACAGATTACAATTTATAACAAAGCAAAAAAAATTTTTTATTAAAATTCTGCTACATTTGGTGAAAAAAAATAGTGCAAGTTACTACCAAATTCAAACACCTGTGAGTTTGCATCATATTTTGTCTTCACTGAGAGTGAACTACATTTTCGCCATATAACTACAGGTGAGGTCAAGACTATATGGTTATGCCACATTTGTGCCTAAAATTAGTGGTCCTCAGCTTAGCAGATAATTTATTTCAGAGGTGTCACAGGATGAAAAGTTGGAATATAAAAACAACACATTTATAATTTTTGATAACTGCTTTTTTGTTGCAACTAGAGAGACTTGGTTTGAAGTGAAGAGAGTCGGGTTGACTGGCTATACAGTGCAGAGGAGGTACAGTGAAGGCGTGTGTGTGATTGGAGAGGGGTGTCGGAGGAGGAAGTGGTACATCTGTATAAGAAGGAGCCTCCCTGCTCTGGACAGGGTGAATGCATAGACAGAGGGTGTGAAGAGTCATCAGTACTTGCTGCTGGAGTCGTTACCAAAGCGGCTGACGTAGGCTTCATAGATGGTGTCCAGGAATGAGCTGTCAGTCTGAAACACACAAACAAGGATCATCATACTGTATGTTTGTGTGCATGAATGCATGCATGCTTATTTACACATATACTCTGCTTTGCCAATGCCCAACAACTGAAGTGCGCAGCTTAGAATAAAACATAAACACAACAAATGGACAATGTGACATGATGTGAGGCCGTGGACATGTAATGTGTCAGTGTCAGATACTTTCTTTAATGTTATTTTTACCTGGATCAGATGCAGCAGTGCGGCTTGAAGCTGGCTTCTGGACAGAACTCTGATCTCCTGCTGCAGCGGGGGTCTGGACAGGGCTGAGGGGGCAGGGCAGCTCTCCTGGGCAACTGCTGACAACCCGCCACTAGATTTTGTGAACACACTGGGAGAGAGGAGCAGGTTGGGGGCCACAGTGGCTGGTATCCGCTGGGGGGAGATAACCTGGACAGACAGGGACGGTTATTAGTACTCCTTAATAGTTGTTTCACGGTGACAAAAAAACCCTCTTGCTTCCACCTTATTACTTTTCAAATCTCTAAGTTATCAATAGCTACATTTCAAAGACAGCTGCTAACAGAGTTCACAGTGCTTACCTGAAACTGCAGCGCAGCCTTTTGGCCTGCAGTAGCTGTGGTCTGGTTTGGGACTGGGCCCACAACTGAGCCTGCACCTTGGCCTTGAGTGGGCCCCAGGAATCGAGGGGCCAGTCCCGGACAGAGTCGAGGAAGATCATGGGAAGCCAGACTTTGCTCTTGCTGGACCAGCTGGAGCTTTTGCAGGAGCTCATGAGGCGACACCACGCCGGGCATCTGAGAAGAGACACCTGAGAGGGGAGAAGATGAGGGACCCAATGATTAGAACAGCTTACACAGATAAAACAGGCATCTTGGCAAAGACATTTTAGAGTTTAAATAGAGAAATAGAGACAGATATATATATATATAGTCAAATACCCGTGAGAATTAAATATTAAATGAATGGTTAACTCACATAGTTTTGTCACATTAGAGATATTCAATTTTGTGTGACACAAAACAGAAACTACAGAATGACTGTTAATTATTATTATTATTATCATTATTATCATACCATGTGAAGGTTGAAGGACTTGGTCATTGGTCACCTGAGATGGCAGCAAACCTGGTAAAAAGCAGGAAAAATATTAAAAATGGTGAGGGAGTTTTTACTTATTAGCTATTCTTTATTATTGTACACATTATACTATCACTTATTAGTATTTACATAATACTTCACTCTTATGTTTGCCAGAAACGTGTATGTGGTACAGTTATTCAGTACATGGGCATACTGTTTATTCATGGCATACTGATAGCATAAAAGATGTCTTACCCGTTCCCTGTATAGTTGAAGCTGACTGGCTGTTGTGCTGTGCCTGTGGTTGAGGTTTAGACAGGCTGAAAAACAGCTGCTGGGTTTGTAGCGCATGACGGTGGGAACATGAGTCCACCATTACAGGCTGGGAAAAGAGACGGGGGTTCTGCTGCAAAGGAGGAGGTGGCTGGATTTGGAAAAGTCTCTTGATTGGGTCAGGCTGAAGCTGTTGCTGTTGCTGTTGATGATGATGGTGGTGGTGGTGCTGCTGCTGATGATGGTACAGGTGGTGATGGTGGTGGTGATGCTCCAGCGGCACCCCGTTGTCACAGAGCCTGCTCTCGGGGGATTCGGACACGGTCTGAAGCACACCTCCGACCCCTCGCTGTCCCTGCATGAGTTTCTGGATGGCTGGGCAGTGCTGAGGCTGGTTCTGCTGCTGCTGCTGCTGGGTGGTAGTGGGACTTGGCAGCAAGCCCCCAACAACATCTCCATCATCTTCCCCAAGCCCTCTATCTGAAAACCCAGCCATGGCAACGCTCCCTCCCTTGGAGGTCACACTCCTGTCAGAGTTCACTGTATCCTCGTATGTCAGGGTTCGGGCTACAGGTGGGCGAGTGACTGTTCCCGTTGATGACCCCGTCCCAGGGGCGGCCAAAGGAGAGACTGGGTCAGGTTTGGATGAGTGGTGATGTTGATATTGAGAGCCAAAAAGAGTGACCAGAGAGAGAGACTTGGGTTCAGCACCTTCACTGTCCTGGATGAGACAAACAGAGAGTTGGGGAAGAGGGAAGAAGAGCAGTAAGCATGAGAAGAGAGAACTAGAGGAACTATTGTTAACAAATCAGGCTAATTGCAAAGATCTTTAAATGACAATAAAATAAAATGGATTGAAGAATGGATCAGATAAAGTCAATGCTGAGTTTGTAATGGCAACACTTCCTGTTTCTGGTTGTCTTTAGCTGATCCCTTGCCTTTGTTCTCTCGCTGTGGACCAGATAGGCTCCTCTTCCTGTACATCCCAAATTTTATCACGAAGGGGGCTTGTCAAGGAAAGACGATGTACTGAATGCAACCATGGAGTGAAATAGGAAGTGGGAGTGGATCTTTTACCTGTGTATTTGGTTTAACAGGTATTGGTTTGATCAGGTTGGGGTTTCCACACAGAACACTGCTACCACCAATCTCCTTTGGCTCTGATGTAGACTGCCCCTGAGAGAGACAGCGGAGAAACAAAAATGTACGATAAGTGACTTAAGAAGATCTTAGATGCTTCTGTACCCTCTACTGGTCAGTATGAGGAAATGCAAACAATCAAATGAAATGTTATTATTTTTGCAGAACAAAATGATTTAATGCTATTCTATGCTATTTGTTTAACCCCCGCCCCCTTAAGCCTGCAGGTGCCTACCTTGTCATACTCTGTGCGTGCTTTGGTCAACATCTGGATGATGTCCACTGCCTTAGCTTCACTTCCTCCTCCTCCTCCAACTCTTCCTCTTCCTTTGACTCCTCCTCCTTCTCCTCCTCCTCCTCCTCCAAATATTCGTCCTCCTCCTCCTTCTCCTCCTGGGGACAACCATCCACCCTGAGACTGAACCAGGACCTGCTCCTGCTGGGTCAGACTACATACACACACACGCAAGTCCATGTGAGAATACATACAGGTCCATACAAGACAAGCAGTGGAGTGGAGTACTTTCATCAGGATAAGACTACTACTTTACCTTTACACCTAATGCATGTTTTTAACCAAAGTAAAAGAAACATATTTGCCCACCCTGGGAGCCAAGCTCATTCAAACATACTATGGTGGTCATTTATTGGCTCTAAGCCCCAGACACAGATCCATTAACAAACACGTGTAGTATCTGTCGTGTACAGACTAAGATATGAAACAAACTCTCTGGCTAATGGACCATAACTCACTAGTTCCTGTTTAGAGAACCTAATCTGAATTTGTTTTCTTTAAGTGCCGTATATATAGAGTTTGTGGTTATGTAAGCACTTACATCTTCATCCTCTGGGCAATGCGTTGACAGTCCTCCTTATCATAGAACCAAATCCCATGGATAACCACTGGGGGAGTGAGAGGGGAAAAGGAGGGGCAGAGAGAGAAAGATAGAGAGAAGTAAAGTTTTGAACATGTTTCATAAACTAAAATGTAACAAAGGTCCTAGTCTGGAATAATGCCCCCCGTCTATGCTAAAAATCAAGTTAGTCGGTGAAATAACGACACTGCCTGTTAAATTCTGAGATGCACCAGCCAGTAAGGTCAGCAGACAAACAAACAACAAAATGAGTTTTCTTACAATCAAATTAATGCACAGACACGCTGTCGTACAATTCTGCTGCTATGACATCAGTGCAGGCCCGACAGACATGTAAACGGTTTATTATTAGCCCTGCTGGGTCTAAACCCAGGGTTTAAAATGAGTCATTTCCCAATGGGAACCAAAGCCAGCAGTGCCATTATGGGCCCCAGGAGTCTCCTGAACTACATAAACATGGTCAACAAGGGAGGAAAAAGGCAACACTAACACCCATTTGTCACAGGATTACACAGCAATAAGCAAGTAAGTTGCATTACATAGTGACTCATTTGACTATTTTCATTTGCACTGACTCCTAAAAGCATATTGGACCAGGTAGCGTTGCTGCATACGTATTTTAATTCCAGTCAGTGAGGGGAGACTCATAATTTTGCCCAGCAACAAAATTTAGTACCAGGCAATAAAAATAGTAGTCTTAAAAAACATCCAGATCCCACGGTCCTTTGACTTATCCATTCTAACAAGTCTCTATGTATCGTGTAGAAATTCTCAATACTAGTGCCAATGAGGTACCTGAATTTTGGTACCAACAATACTTCTTCTGGATACCCTACTATGAGGAATATCAAAGTGTTTTTTTTTCTACAAGATCCCTTTTCTTATTTGACAAAAAAATTCTCAAATGCTAAATCCTGTCTAAACACAAGCAGCTAAACAAGAACTTTGCCTGAATATAATACAGACCTGTCAAAAATATCATTTAAATCAGAAACTGTCTGATCAGAAAATAAGATGAAATGAGTACGAATCAGTACAATGCCAGATTTTGGTACTTAACAGTTGATATTCAGTGTTGCAAACACATTTCAGTCCGTACCAAAAAAGTATTTGATGCCAAGCCCTGTTCAAGACAGCAGGACATTATCTCACACCTCAACACACTTACTTTCTAAAGAGAAACACTTATGAATGAAGTGGAGAGGTACGGTCTACAGTATGTGTGGTGGACAAAGTTACCCACAGTCTTATCAAAGACACACATTCCTACACAGACAGACATGCACAAAAATACACACACGCACACTTGGCTACAAACGAGGTTGGAAAAGCCACTGAGGTCAGCATGGATGAGGGGAACAGACAGAGAGGGAGAGGCAGAGACACATACGTACGTACGTACACACACACGCACACACACACACACACACACACACACACAGAGTTCAGTTGAGCCTGGGAAAATCAGCCCAGTACCAAAAAAGTAACTGCAGTGGGAGACTGTCTGGTGGAGCCGGAGCCACTTAGCGCTCACTGGGGATGAGACTGTTTGACAGAGACAGAGAGACACGCAGTCAAAGTCAGAGAGCTGGAAAATTGAGAAAAAATGAGCGAGACGGATATAAAATAGGAAGAAGTGAGGTGTGTTAGAGAGGAGATTATCAACAAGTCCATCAAGAGGGAACAATCTAGTTCTGAGAGCTCCTTAGCTGTCAGGAAACAGAGACTGAGCTTTGTCAATGAATGAAAAAATGTTGAACTGAAGTGCCCCCCCCCCCAAAAGAGAGGACAAGATGGAAATTGTTTAATAGAGGAGATTATCACACCAGTTTTTAGCTGCACTGACCTTCCAAAGGTCTAAACCTCGACAAGATAGAAAACCCCTCAGAGAGAGAGAGAGAGAAAGAGCGAGAGAGAGAGAGAGAGAGAGTGGGAGGACTACAACCAGTAGCACTAACAAAAAAGCGGCCGTGGCCACAAAGTTAGGCTTTCAGGGTGAATGTTAGAGAGAAGGGGGTTCCAGTCAACAACACTGGAGACTGACTGAGAGAGAGGAAGAAAGGCAGGAGGACATCTGAGTAAAGCAGAGATCCTAACCAAGTGAACTGCACTCAACGGTCACATGGGCAGATAACTTCAACAGAAGGATGACCAAATGTGTGAGACCACCATTAGCAAGAGTCACTAACTGAGAAATGTCACTTCTGAATATGACAGCATCCCTTTACAGTTTGAACAAGGAGTCTTGGAAACTTTGGCGATAATCGCTCTACTGAGGTTTGTAAGTGATCCACGACTAAAGCTGTGTGGTCCTTTCAAACCCTCTGTGACTACGACAACCCAGCCAAACAGCGACCACTGGTGCACGTGTGATGTCTGCTGTAGACCTACAGAAACTCCTTGACGGGACTTCAGTGGGACTTGGATGCATAAAAAGACATTTTTAATTTTAGTAGAACTCCAACAATACTTCAACTTGTCATTGTCTGTTCTAACTACTCTGTTGGGACTTTGCTTTTAAAGGAAGAAGATAAGAAGAAGATAAGTATCTGATTTATACGTTTTCGGTCGACTTGCACAGCAACATTGCATTTTTCCAGGAGGTTTAAATTTTGACAATACAGTAACCGTGTTTAGCTGTAACCATAGCTGCACTACTGGGACTACTCAAAGAATAATTTGTAGTATGTTTTGTTTAGCTTTAGTATAGTTAGAAATGCAGACATATTTGTAAGCAGCAGTGTTGTCCAAGATGGATTAGGTGTGCTTTTACTGCAGTGATCAGCTTTGTGTCGAGAGCTAAGTGCATCAGTCATGAGTAACGGTGTTGATATTCTTTTTGCTTATATTTAGTTCGCTGGAGGTTTGTCAGGGTTAGATGCTCTCACAGTAACACATCCATGCTTGGAATTATTGTTGTCCGAGAAGAACCATCACTTTGTTTGTAGGAATGGAATTCATGACATTGGAGGAGTAAATATTGAGATTTACAGTTACCAAAACCCTCATCTAACAAGACATTACCACTAGTGTTACACCTTTACGCCTTCCTCCTGAGGCTTAACTGCAGGTATGTTCAAACTTCCCTTTTGCTACTGAAGCCCAGTTCTAAGGAGCCTGCTGCCAGCTGTGACAGCTGTATGTGCACTACCTGACCTGACTAAAAGGACAATTACACAGAGCTACCCATTAAAATAGTGCACTATCAGTGCATTCTTCGCTTCTGAAGAAGAAAAATCTTATGAGAGGAAGTGTCACATCACCTTCATTGAACCTTTTGCCAGAGAAGGAATTACTGGAGCTGCAATTAAAGTATAGTCTGAGCAACTTTAAGTTCTAGAGAGACTCAAAGAGGCAATCACTACCAGACAGTGAGACTGCTGAGAGACCAGTGGAGCCATGCTGAGAGGTCTGTTTCAGAGGAAACCTAAACATGAGAGACTGGAGGAGGAACCTGAGGTCAGATTTAAAGGCTTGCTGGTGTCAGAGAGAGACCTGAGATATACATACATCCGACCTGGAGGTAAGACTGTCCTTACACCTGATATACAGAACGCCATAGGCATGTTATGTGGAGTGCTAGTGACAGCCACATCCAGTATATGTGGCTAGTGGGCTACAGTGCATACAGCAGTCTCAAATCCACATCAGTGTTAAAAGTAAGGGCTGATAATACAATAAATTAGGGCTGCAACTAATGATTATTTCATTATCCATTAACATGCTGATTCTTTTTCTTGATTAACCGATTAATTATTTGGTCTATGAAATGTCAGAAATTTGTTTAAATGGCCATCAAATTTTTCTAAAGGCCAAGGTGACGTCTTCAGATTGCTTATTTCGTTTGACCAACAGTCCAAAACATAAAGATATTCCATTTACTGTCACATAGGACAACAAAAAGCAGCAAATCTTCATAGTCAAGAAGCTGGAACTAGGTAATGTTTGGCATTTAAGCTTAAAAATCACTTCAACAATTAACTGATTATCAAAATAGTTGACTTTTCATTGAATATTAGATTAATATATCAACTAAGAGTTTCAACACCTTTGGGCTCTGCTTCATTAGGAGTACTTACAACAGAAGTATAGAACAATTAAACCACCCTTCACATTGACTTTAGCTCCCAACTGCTATGCAGTACAACACAAAATCTGCATGAGTGGGTCAAAGGCATGGGAAGACAGATATAACTGTTAATGTCCTGCACATAAACTATAAGTCAAACTGAGAATGGTGTAACCTAAACTTTTATACTGTACGCGTGTTCATGATTTTACCTGCCAAATATTTTTTCCATCAAATAACACATTCAAATGAGTTACCAATCATAGAATCTAGTGGATCCACAGCAAAAAATCATAACACTAACACTGTTAACACTGCCAAGGTTAGGCGATCAACTCCATGTGCAGATGGGGCAACCAGAACACAGTTTGGGATTGTAGGTGCTTATAGGAAGGAATGTAAAAAGCCAGAAGGATATTTGCCAGAGGAATAATGACTTGCTCAGACTAAAATTCTCTTCCCTGAATCTTGCCCTGTTCTGCAGTATATCTCCACTGTTTATTTTTAGCCTGGGGTGCCACTCTGTGCCAACTGCCATTCCAGGAAGTAACGGCAGCACTGAGAGCTACATGTTTGTCTAATGATAAGATTCCACGACCCTGCACACACAGGTCACAACACAGTGGGACTGGCAGCGTTACCAACAGCCTGGGTCCTAAATAGTCTTAGAATAGATCAAATGTTAGCCAGTAAAAAAAACAAAACATATTTTCTGAGCTGAAATGACGTTCCTGTTTGTACAGTTTTCTGGAAAAGATCCCCCCCCACCCCCCACCCCCCCCACACACACACCATCATCATCTGGAAAAATCGCTCAGTGATGCTGTACTTGGGAAGTGACATTTTGATGCATCTGTTTCTCTGGTTATGTCCATATGTGTTTTGTCAGTTAAATCTTATCACATATCTGCATGCTAAAAATTTTATTTGGGGTCCAACAATAGTAAACCTAAATCACAGCAGCTATGGTAATAAAAATCAGTTTGACTGCAACCATACTGCATCTCTCCTTATTTGGGTGCTTTATTATCTGTCTCCAATCAGTGTAATCAGCTGCAGGCACTGACCATTAGGTTTGCTATGTACCCACCCAAACTCACATAACCCCTGCCCATATTTCCTTTTTATCAGAAGAAATAGTCATCAACTGAGCTGTGATTACTGGTTTTATGTGTTTTTAAATATCTTTCCTTCCTAGAACATGTGAGTTAGCTGTTTCCTTGGAATTTATTCCCCTTATTACCGATGCTCTGACCACATCTAGAGGCCAGTACTATCACAGGTCATCTTAAATGTGTCCCGAGTATCTTTAAACCTGGTGTAAAAGGTGGTGGCCTGTTGGATGTTTAATAATGTCTATGTTGTAGAAGTGTCAGTGAGACAAATGAAGTGCTACAGTAAGGGGATCAAAGCAGGCATAAGGAATCCACTGGTATCTAAACACAGCATTCCACCTGCCTCTTACTGAGCCTGATGGAGAGTGTGAGGCCATGACAGAGAGGGAGGGAGGTCCGTGTGTGTCGGCGATTCCTGAGTGGGTGTGTGTTTATATTATCAGTGACTGTTGTGGTGTATCTAATCTCCACTGGCTGGTTTTGTAGTGCTGTCAGGCTCTTGTCCCAAAGGCACACTCTGCAACGTGTTTGTGTTTGTGTGTGTGTGTGTGCGCGCCAAATGTAGGTCTCAGAGGGAGACAGGCTGATAGAATTGGCGTCACCACAATACCTCTGCTCCTTATATGGAATTAACGTTTCCCACTCAAATGAACAGTGTGCTACACACTTCTGGTCACTATCAAATTGTTAATCTTTTATCTAACTTCCTCCCTGTGGCTATAGATACACCTGTCATTTTTAAGTGTGATGTGATCATATTTCTATCAGGTCTTTAAAATCACAAATATATGGTCTCATATTGATTCTGAGGTGAATTACACACAATCCAGTTTGCATAGCTTACATGCATATAAGCAATCTAAAGAGTCACAAAAAGTGATAAAGACATAGGAGACTTTTGAATCAGACCCAGTCCTTCTCACTATCTACCTCTCTGTATACACAAGGGGGCAATACGCTAAAGACTCCGTGGTCTCTCTGTTTGATATTTGTATTTTTATCCGCCTCTTTTCTGGTTTAACTGTTTATCTCTCTGTCTGGTTCTTGTTTTCTCTCTTTTCCTGGTTGTTTTTGTTGCTATCTTTCAATAAGTTTGTCTCACTGTGTCTGGCTGCTTGTGAAACACAGCAAAGTCTCTTCAAACTATTTAGTCTATGTGGCTAGTGCTGGTATTTAGCCATCAATCGCCAACAGTCTGTGACTGTCTGTCTAACTCTAGTGTTAGTGACCCCTGTATAACCAAGGTTTTTCACATTTTTAAAAAACATTTTCTGTTTGAATTTTCCCTATCCTAATTTCTTTAATGTTTCAAGATTTTGGTCGATATTCAGAATATAGTGAGCCACACTGAAAGTGGCTTGGCAATAAAACTGTGAACAGTGAAGACATATCACTCCACTGCCACTGACAATTAGGATTCACCGCAATGAATGTCACACTAAAAGAAATGGTATTAGGTATAAAATTATGCTAAAGGTTTCTGTGCATTTCTGTGCTCAACAGGTATTGAGAGCAAAACGTGTCAGACAAAAAACCGAAGGTATCAATAATTAACAGGCAGACATAAGAAGTGTGTCTGTGTGTCTTTCTCCTTACATCGAGCATTGCGGTAAAGAAGGAAGGGGTGCTGGAGCTGGAAGTCCAGGTCTTTAGTGATTGGCTCTGTCAAGTTCTCCATACTGAGTCTGTTCATAATGGTGAAACCATGCCTGGGAGATGCAAGTCTAAAATACACAGAAGACACAGCAGAGAAATGCATGAGACAAATTCATGCAAAAATGAGTGAATCACAACTTGAAACAAGAGGCACTTCCGCTACGACATGCCCTGCCATATTCACCATGATATATTACACAGAAACAGTTGTGCAAAAACATTCAATATTGACAGGGCAAAGGCAACATCTATTGATTCCAATTTTGCATGTTAACCCTTAATATGGCTGTACTTTCAATATGTCTGAGGATTTCTCATCAAAAATATAATAATAACAATAATAAGAACTGTACTTATCGTAAAGTTTGGCAAGGAAAATCTTTAGAAACTAAGATGTCAGCATTAACTTCATTACCTTGTGTAGATAAAAAGGGTGCCTTCCACCTGAGTCTTCTCCTAAAAAACACACACACACAACATAATTGGTCAGGCAAATCTCTTTAAGGATTAATTTTTGTCACTCTGTGCTTCCGGGTGAAACATGTCAGTGTGTTATGGATCTGCCTAAAGGTTAGACTCGTTACTGGAACTAGCAAAATCCAACATTTTCAAATAAAAAACCATCCAAAAAAATTATTATGTACAAGACCAAGAAGCTGAATGTAACTCGACTGTCTTCTGAGGAACACAGAGTGTGAACAATTTGTTTAAATACGTGTTTGTTGCTAGGGGGGCAAATAAATTATCTATATGTATCATCTACTGGTAACATATTCCAGGGAATCAGATAATACATAATTAAAAGTTTCGATTTTTGTGGAAAATAGCTAATTAGATCCTATACGTCCATAGCTGGGTAATAAGTACTACAACTTAAGTTGGGATAAATCTGTGTGAGTGACAAAGCGCGCCTACCAGGGAGGTTGGCGAAGCTAAGCTAAGTTAGCACATAATGATATCCTTAACCAAGTTCAGGCTTACCCACTCATTTGCCCTGTTGTTATAAGTATACAGAGCAACTTGGCTTGCCACATCCACAATGTTATTGATGTATGGGTCTTGTCGCTGCAGAGCAGCCAGACTTATGTCCAGTCCTTTAGCGGTGAGGCAGCTGCTGCTACCTGCAGAAGTCGCTGTCATTGTTCCCTATGGAGAAGTTAGCTCGCTACCTAGCTTCAGCGGCTAACGAGTCACAGGAAGATGGGATAAAAACCAACCCAGCAACAAGGTAAAAAAAAGGCAATCGAATCGGTATTTGCACCGTATCTTGTTTTGCAACTTAAGACTGGTAAATTTAAAAATGCCAAGACTTATTGAGTTCTAACTGCCATGAGTGAGTTTGTCAACGGCCATGTTTAGCCAGAGAGATTGTAAACAACTAGACATGAGTAGTTGCGTAGCAGGCTTCGAGATTTCAGTCTCATCAATCAACTTGGAAAAATCGATGGAGAATTAGTGCTGTCAAATGCAGGGATTTTCATTATTACTCTTCATTATTACCAACATGTCTGTAGCTGCAGTTTAATTTAAATCATCATTAAATCATTGCTTACATCAGATAGGTTAATTGCATTGCCAATGGATAGGTTTGTGGTATATGTTTTTATTTCTGAGGCTACAATCCTCTGTATTAGTGGTATGTTTCGGAACACACTGTGTGTGTAACACATTTTGCTGGGTCCCTTAGTATTGTAAGGAAAGAACGCTATCCTGTTTGATCCTGTTTTAACTTTATGTCCCTGTCACTTCTCCCTATACAAGTAAGCAGCTGATGTTTCACTTTTGTCTTTCATCTCTGTGTATATCTGACTGCTGCTGGGCAACATAAACACTGATGATGACTGATGTATCCCAATTCACAGTTACATTTCCCCTAAAATACACTAGGGGGCATCAAAGAGATGGATAAAACACAACCATTCCTTCTCTATCCAGTTACTGCATGGGCTGGAGTTGATCTGAAAGCCCAAACAAGAATGTGTGTGTGTGTGTCTGTGTCTGTGTCTGTGTGTGTGTGTGTGTGTGTGTTTGTAAGTATCCACCAAAAGTTTTATCTTAATGGGAAGGGGAAGTCTATGAAAGAGGAGTTACACCATGTTACACAGACTCCCAATAGAAACAAATTTTCACTTCGGTTTTATTCTGCAAAGAGGAATCACTTATTATGGCATTTTAGGCACAGTTCAGGATGTATCTGTTTCTTTCTTCTTCTGTGGAAACTATCCTGTCATCCTGGATATGTAAAAATTGATATGTTTTTGAGCATATTTTTATTTGTACTGAGTGACTGCAGGTGGTCTTCCAGCTATGTGTAAATAGGTTATAAACTAATGGACGTACAAGCAAATGCAGCATCTTCTTTGGAAAGTACCTTGTCCATGGGCCCAGTTAAGGCAATTTTGAACATAGTCCAAAGTTTACAATGGTGCAGTTATCAAATTGTTATCTAGGATACATTTCCTCCATGTTCAATGGTTTAACATTTTCTTGTTAATATATATTTCACTTTCAACAGAGCTGCTGTTCCTCTGTGTATATGTGAAGAAACATATTCCTCTTGTCTCTATAATGCACCAGCTGTAGGGTTCAGCAATGAGACAAATCCTTGCTGAAATTAATACTCAAGGACAGAACAGTAACTGATACAGGAACAGGACTTTCAGGACTGTAGGTTCTTGAAATCCAAGACAGAACATTGTAAATTGATTCCTCTTTTATCACTAAATTAACACTATTTAGCTTTATATATAAAATATGCACTCCTCCTATCCTCTGCAGTGTGCTGCAATAACTGTTGCAGTAATTAGATTTATACTGTCACAAGTTTGAGATGTACAACAGCTGGTGTGCATCCATCAACAGCCATGTCAGAGTGTCCTTGAGAAAAACAATGACCATCCAACTGCTCACTCACTTTAAGCAGCACTGGATGAAAACATCTGCTTTAAACACTTCTCCTCTTAAATGTGAATGAAGCACTTCCAGGTCAGACTATGACACGTCTGCCTCCCTATTAACATGAAAATAGCTGCTTTGTGAGTCAGTATGGGTCTGTTCGTCTCTTGGCAAGTGTGTCAGGGTGGTAGTGTACTGTATGTGGATGTGTGTGTTTCAAAGTATATATGTCTATTTGTCAGCGTGGTATATATCTGTTTGTCGGGTGGGGGTCCACCACGCCTGCACACATTTTTACAACAGACATGCTGTCTTTATTCACAAAAGGAAAGTTGAACTGAAACACCTTTTTCACAGTAGCCTTGTTGACTTTATACAGATGTACAGCATTTCCACTATTGGGGCCTTTGCAACCTAGAGCACATGATTTACTCTCTTCAACAAGTAACATTTGAGGCCTCATAAATGTTTCCATCTTCTATATATATGCCTAATGTTAAGACTTGTGCTTCCTTATGTCCAGTGTGCAGACAAAATATCTGAGACGCTTGAATGATGAAACAAAGTGCCAGAATTGTGCTACATGGCAAACAGCACTAAGACGCAGTGTTGAGTTGACCTGTAAATACAATTTTATATGTCTCACCTGTCTTTATTTTTGGAATAGGCCAATTTATTTGAATATGTAAAAACTTCAAAGTGATTCTCAAATTTAGTCCTCATTTTCCTTTTGAATTTTTCATGATAAAAAAGTACTCGTAATAATGAACAGCATTTTCTTCACTTGATATTTTGCATAACCAAATTGCATAAACCATATTTAAAAATGCATAATTAGATACATAAAATATGTTTTCTTAGCAGGTGAACAACTGAAAATCGTTAGTGTTCTACTACTTTGGTAGTTAATGTTTCAAAATGTTTAATTTTATATTGTAATTAATTTTAGACCTGTAATCTTTATTTTTATTGCATATTCATTTTGATGAAAAAAGAGACAAGCTACATTATTTAATGCCAAAGCTGAAAAATTACCAGGAATAACTTAAAAGTAACATTTAAATATTTCTTTATGGTCTTCATTTGAGTGTGGAATGAATCCCAAGAGAAAGCTTCATATTCAGATTAGGTGTGTGAGTCTTTCAGATTTTGGTTTTAGGTGGAAACGGCAGTATATGAATAAAGGTCTAAAACCTGAGTCTCACAAAGTACAGCTCCCTTTATCATGAGGGGATTCCCCTTTGACTGACCATCAGATTGTTGGTTTCCCACATAATGGGACACACTGGAGTGGGTTTGTCTGTGCAGAGATTCCCAGAGACCAACTGAGCTTTAGAGTCACACACACTCACACACATACAAAGGGGTCGGGAACTACAAATATAGTAACAGTCATAAATAGAATAGATATTCCATGTGCAGGCTGGATTGCAGAGGACATTTGTGTATGTGAGTCTGTGTGTGTTTGTGCGTCCCCTGGGCACAAGTGTCTGTTCCCATGACCTGCCCTCCATCCGTTCCTTCTGTCTATCCTTCCATTCACTGGCCAGAGTAATCAAACAGAGGCTGGTTTGGCAAGAAAGTGAAAGGGAGACTCAGATTGCCATTATGCCACTCAGTGCATGTGTCTCACTATCACCACAGGGGAGTCATCATTTTCTCAAGTACTATACTTGAGTACAATTTTGAGTGTACTATTGTAGTACTTTGTTTGAGTTTTTGACATTTTCTGCTGCTTTATACTTCTACTCTACTACATTTCAGAGGGAAATATTGTACTTTTTACTCCACTGTATTTATCAGACAGCCATAGTTACTTGCTACTTTCCAGATTTACCTTTTGGCAAACGTTTTAGGCTTGTGGCCCCTTACAAAAAAGCAGTGTCTAGATGGGGCCCTTTGTCATGTTTCCAGTTCCACCAACGAATGATTTCCCCTCTATACGTCTCAGATGGTTTCATATCAATAAGTGTTTCAGGCCCAAAGAAGTAAAAGTAACCAATATTTCATAAAAGAAGCAATAATTAGCGAAAAGTCCAAAAAATGACTATATATTCCTGTAGCAGAACTCATTCTTTTCTACCCTATTAATCATCTCACAACCCCTCAAAATTATCTTGTGACTCTTTGGAGGGGGTCCGACCCAGTTAGTAACTAGTGCACTAAACCACCTCACTGTATATAATAGTAGAACTGCTGAAATGCTGCTTTTCCTATACATTAAGTATGTACAACAAAAATTCAGGGAATGTTTTCATTCAGTCATCAGCGTAGGTATTCAACAATACTTACTTTCCCTCCAAATATACAGTATATTAACATAACATCTACATCACAAAGCACTATACATTGTTCAGAAAAAGACAATTCATCTGTCAGTGTCATCAATAGAATTGTTTATCAGCTGTCTCCCTGTCTTTACTATGTCTACAGTGACACATGTAGACAAAAAGCTTTATTCTATTACAGGATGGTGGGTGGTGATTTTGTGCTATGGCACTGAACAAATGAATACAGGCTGGGTTGAGTCATCAGATTCACCTCCTGATTATAGCCTGCAGTGAGATTGACATGAGGCCTGCACATTGTGAAGTTCGTATTCAGTGTCAAATACAATTATATGGGATGGCCAGGACCATAATTAGAATCTGAAAATGCTGCTCAGTACCTTCAATACATCCTGATGTATTACTGAGCCCAATAATTCTGTTTTGTGAAGCATTGCCATATCGTTTTTACACACTTGACAAAAAATAGTCATGTAATATTGGTGTATAAAATATTTGTGAGTATATCCATAAAAGACAGGAACTGTTTTTCAAAGTAAGGTCAAAATCCTTCTGAAGACTCAGTAGATAATGGAAAAACTTTTTTTTTTCTTTTTTATCTTTTATATCAAGCTGCCTGTGGAGAGCTTTTAAGAAAACAGCTCAATTTAAAAACCGACATGTTATTTGTGTAAGCAGCTCTATCCAAAAGCCTCAGTTGGAGCTATAGAGCCAAGCTGACTCAGTGTCATCAAAGTTCGGTCCAGAGCTATTTAGTTAAGAGCTGATGTTGTTGACTTTGTTTGACATTTAACTCCCAAATGAGCTTCATTTCATTGTTATGTTACCTAAGAAAATGGGCCCATGTCTCCAGCAAATTACTTTGTGTGCTTTAGGGGCCAGGACAAATTTGTTCCTGGCCATGGAGAACAATCTCGCAACATACTTCACTGTCCTGAGGGCAAAAAGAAAAGAAAAGAAACATAATTGAATTCTAAAAATCATTTTATTCTCATTCAGTCTTTGAGCGCTGACCTTCCTGAGCCCGTCTCCTTCATGAGGTCTGAGTCTGTATTTACACAGCATCCAAAGATCTGAAAATCAGCTTCCTTGCGGTTTCTCCCTGTTTAAGAGAGCCATGAAAAGATCAGAGCTTGAGTCATAAAAGAGTTGAAAAACCAGATCTTTAGTGTGTGTGTAAACACAGCCTTGGCCAAAGAAAAGAATGGGGCTGAAGCAGTCCAGATGTGTAGGGACTATGGGCAAATCAGACGAAGGTACAACATCTCCGATCTCTGTTTCTTCCTGCAGAAATTAGTCTGTGCAAGGCTTGAGCCTGCTATGGATCATTATCCCCCCTCCACCTCTCTCTCTCTCTCTCGCACGCTCTCTCTCTCTCTTACGCACACACACACGCGCGCGCGCGCACACACACACACACTTTCTATTTCCTCTTGCTCTCTATCGTCTTGTCTGTCACATGCATGAGTTTTGGCCACCTTTCTTTTCTTTTTATGGCTTTTCTCCGACTCTCTGTGTGCCTTTTAAGATATTGTGAGCCGTCTTCTCCTCCCACACACACACAGACACACACACTTCATCAACATCATCATCATCTTTGTCTTCATCATCACCATCATCATCATCTGGATACCAGCCGCAGGTTTTCAACTGTTGCCTATACAGTCTCCCTCCCTCCTTCTTTCTCTCTGGCACACACACACACACACACACACACACACACATACACACACACACAGGCACACACACATCTGGAAACAGTCAAAGCGTCTACATGCACGGGGAGGGGGGTCTACCTCTCTCTCTCTCTCTTTCACTCGGTATCACTGCAGAGCTGAGCTGCAGGGGCAGCACAGAGGCAGAGAGAAGAGAGAGCTCTAACTCCCGATCAGTGAGACACAGGCAGACAGACAGACAGACAGGCACACAGAGAAACAGGCACACAGACTGACTGACAGACACCACCGGACCATCATGGACTGGATCAGGACAGAGAAACCCGTCTCTGGATGAGACAGGACGGCCTGGCTTCTGTTTTTTGGGGGGGGACTCTGCTATAGATACGTGGAATAACCGACAACCTATTGGGAGATTTAACCCCGTGCTACCCGTGATGGAATATTTACACTCTTCTCATTTTCTAATTTTTCTTCTCTTCTCTTCCTCCTCCTTCTCGTCCTCCACCACCTCCACCTCCTCATCATCTCACATTTTGACAAGCTGCTGAAGATGCGCACGAATGCGTCTTTTGCGCACTTCCATTGCGACCGTCACTGACAGCGCCCGTGCTTCGTAACCTTTTGAAAGCTTATTTTTTTTAAAAGCCAACACGGGAGAGGGGAGAAAGGAAGAGAGAGAGAGGGAGCGAGCGAGGTGTGAATTGAATTGAACGCGGTGCTGGTCTCATGTTTCTCGCCTAGGGCCCGGATGTACCGAGAGATGCACCGGTGCGTTTTCCCAACCGGTTCCGCCGAATGCTCTCTCTTTTTTCTCGCCTTCACCTCCATCATGGGGATTAGGTAATATTCACTCCATCCGAAGAAACCCTCCCCATAAATAAGAATAACGGAATACCCAAAAACTGTCCGTGTCAGACAGTTCCTTCTTCTTTTTTACCCTTTTTTAATTTCTTTATTTTTGGGGGGGCTTTTTTTCCTCCTGTTATTTTCCCTCCTCCTCTCCAGCTTTTTCCTCTCTCTCTCTCTCTCTTCCATTCACCCATAGGGATAACCCCGGACTACATTTATGGTAAATGAAAGCAAAAACATGTACATCCCGGAGGACACCCTTGAGAACCATCAAGGTATGTGGTGTGTTTTTTAATTCATAACTGGCAAACATCTTGTAACTGTGCATGAGAGAGGGAAGGGAGAGAGGGAAGGAAGGAGGGAGGGAGGGAGGGAGTAAAAGAGGTATGATGATCTCGAAATGGGGATGGGATGGGGAAAGAGGAGGAGGAGGTGGAGAGGGGGGTTAGAGGGGTGTTAGCTCTCTCCTCGTTTTCAACAGATGGACAGATGCAGTTCTCTTTCCTCCACTTTCCCTCTGTGTGCAGTTTTGTTTGTTTGATCTTTCCCCCGCTAAGTGCAGTTTGAGCAGCAAGTGAACTTGTGCCATGATCACGCAACAAGGCTGCAGGTATAGCCGCGGACAGATATGGTTGAGGCCTTTTTCTTGCTTGGTTTAGTCCACACTTGTGGGTTTGACAGGCCGAGAACTGTGGCATAATGGGTGCCAACAGGCAGTTGCAGGCCTGGAACATTATTGTTTAAGACACATTTCCAGCAGAAAATGGCAGCAAACGCGTGTCTATACAAGTGATTTGGCAGATCTTGTCTCCCCAGTGCTTTTCGTTTGGGGAATAAACTAAGCTGCACATATAGGCCTACGTTTTGTTGGCTGTATGTCAGGAATGAACACACAGTGGTCGCTAAGGAGCAGGAAATTGAGCAGCGCCCACCGGTACGCGCACCCGATAACCATCTATCCTCCCTTCTTCTATAATCAATAGTCGTATTTGTCACGTTTTAATCCAGGTTTTCATCACCGCAGGGCTCCTTAATAGCAGCGCGCGAGAGAGAAATCGCATAGAGATGACAGGTGGCAGTAGGAGGGCCTGCAGGACTTATTTGTCTGCCGAGAATTGGGTTGATGATGAGCTATTTTTGGGGAAGGCAGCGGAGGACAGTAGGTTGTTTCGCACAAGACACGACTCGAAGTTCAACGTGACGACTTTTTTAAAAGTGTTTAAAAAGCAACACATGCGAAAAGTGAATCGAAATCCAGTGCTGTGGTTTGTTTTACGGTGAGGAAAGGGTCTGTTTGCATTGCGCAGTATTACGCGTCGCTCCTTCCACCCACGTTGCAGAGAGCAAAGCCCAGCAATGCATTGGTTTATGGCCGGCCGGACCTTTTAATTCAGCAAGGGGTTATTTTTCCGATCACTATTATCATCTTCATGACCGTAATCATCATCGTCGTCGTCGCCATCGTCCACCACTTCCATCACAACCACATACCTCTGCCTTGGCGACAGGTTCCATAGCAACAGGGGATGAGGAGAGGGGTGGCGGTGTATGTGTGTGTGCGTATATGTATGTAACCTGTGTGTGTGTGTGTGTGTGTGTGTGTGTCTGTGTGCGTGCGTGTGTGTGCGTGCATCTGTGTCGCAGCGAGGCACATTCACCAACAGTTTGTTCCCGAAAAGCAACTAATCACAGGTTGGATGTTACCTGCAGAAGCTGCTGTCATGTTCATCCTGCTAACACAGGTTGATGATAGGCAGCTCAAAAGAGAATGGCATCATCATGAAGGGCAGGTGTGTGATACCATGATGTCATCTTAATCTATTATTATTAGAAAGGGCTTTTAAGTCCAAGACACATAGATCTGTATGATTAACAAGTAGATTATAAAACATAAAATTCTTTTCAAGATTAGGTGGCCCTGTAGCTCAGCATGAGAGGATCAGTGCCACTCTGAAGTTATTACTGCCTTTGTGTAGGTATTCCAAAGTCTAATAAATGACTTCAAATGTCACAGCGGCAAGTATTTCGGCTTAGGTGAGAGTTTACAGCACAGGGCTACAGTACAAAACAGCAAAACATTTGACTCGGCTTGTGGATGCACAGTGTTTGTCTCACTTGTCTGTTGGAGGTGGTAAAATACATACAAACTTGAGTAGTGACTTGACCGTTCATGTCAAAGTTAAACAATACACCAGGCTTCTCCAGATCAGCAGAAATGAATAAAATATCTTTATTTGGTTAACATTTTCAAGCCGATAGAAGCCGCTTTTAAACGTCTTGCTTATCATTGTGAGTTAAGTATAGTTTAGGCCCAGTTATAGTGAAATTTATAGCAAATTTATCTCAGGCTGAAGTCTACTTGGGTGGTGGTTTCAGCACCACGGACAGTTCATTCTTCATTGGTCTATTGACAGCTACATGACAGCTGTTGAAGAGTTACAAAGACAGACATCAGCACTGACGTATCACTCTTTGTATTCTGCTTTGCTGTAATTGTTTTCATATGTTACAGCTCAGGTATTTAGCTGACAGTAGGAAAAGCTCTAATTCACACAACATCACCAACTTCACAAGCATCCAGTTGCACAGAGTCATAGCAGTTAAATTTACCTGTATTATTCTTTGATGGAGTGGCTAGGGAGGTGGAATATATTATTGGAGGCACTTGATGAGTTTCCTGCAGATGAAAGATGACGGCACTCTGGTTTAGTGTTGAAACTTTTGGCCAAAGGATGGTCTTTCTAATAACTACAGTTCAACAGATTTAACTCTTACCCACAGTGTTTGCCAAGACAATGAAGCCCCACCCGCTCCTGAGACGCTGCTCTTTAGCTGACCCTGATCTCTCTTCTCTCTGTCAATTGAGGCAAAAGAAAAGACAAATTTCTCCTTGAGGGGTTCAGGGACAAAAACTCCAGCCTGCACATAAAACAGAGCAGAAGATAACTTATATTCTGAGGCTTTATGTTACAGTTCCTGATAACACCAGCATTGTCATTGGTATTAGATTTTCTCTCCGTTATCAGTTAGTTTCCATCTTCCCATCCACTCTGTAATTCAAACAGAGTTGATGTTACCCATGATTGCACTGAATTCTCATGTTTACTGAATGAACCAATTATACCGCATCGACATGATCTTCATATAATTATAGTTCTTTTAACAAATTAATAGTTGTTCCTGTGTCTTTCAAACGCACACACACATGATCAGAAACACAACCCGAATAACAGACACATGCAGACTTGTCATTACATACTGTACATGAGTAACAAACAAACACCTGTGGCATCTCATGCCATTGCATGTAGCGCAGGGAGATGTTTTGGAACACACACACAGCCATGCACACACACACACACACACACACACATATATACAAACACACTCATTATAGCAGCAGTTTTTTGCAGTGTAATCAGTGAGTTGATTTTCCCTGTGGGCACTGTGCCAGAGGCATGATACCTCCGTTAAGGATATTAATTGGTTTTCAATGGTTACACTAGGGTGCTGGCCACCTGCCAAATCTCCTCACTCTAATGACTTGATATGCTCATTGATTCCACTGATGTCACCTCAAAAGACATGATGCAACAACACTGATGCGTTCACTTTATGTGTTGCTTCTCACACAGAGCTGTTGCCTGGTAATGTGCTTGCAGAGGTTTTTCAGCGCTGAAGGAGAGCGGCTCTGCTCGCACAAGTAACTTTTCAAAAGCATATGAAACAAATCTTCTAATCATTGTCTGGACTTAGACTTTAAGTGTTTGCTAGACACAGGCATTATAATTAAGATAATCCAATTGATTTAATATATTTGTTTGTGAAAACTGGTGGCAAACTGCAGGTGGCAAACTGCAGGTGGCAAAGCCGTTGCCTTCTGCAAGTAAAGGCAATAACTAATCAAGTATTTCTTTCAAATGTGTTTTAATTAGAATCCGCAGGAACAGAGAAATAGCTAAGCGAGCCAAGCCATCTATCAGTATGCTTGACATAGATGGAAATCTGGGCAATTAAGCACCAATCTACCGTTACTCAATCCAGTTGTGGCTCAATATCAGGTTGGACTTCATTCCTGGCAAAGTGGAAGAGATAGGAATGGAGCATTAGATAACTTTTGTCGGACAGTGTAGTTTAATATGGGTAAAGCTTCGAAGGTTTTCTTTCGAAATAATATAAAAAGAAGACATTTCTGTCTAATCTTGTAGCTTAGGTCTGTGTCTGAGCTATTTCTTTACCCCATAATTGAGTAATTTACTCTCTGACTTCTCCCTTAATGTTTGTTTACATGGTGTACATATAATGTGGTCTTTTAAGCCTGTTTGCATACCAGTTTTAGCTCAGAGATAATAACAGTGAGGTAACTTAATTTGAGTCCAAAGCCTTTTGTAATCAAATGTTGCTCTTTCCAGTGATTGTTCCTTGCTGTGGTTTACAGAGAATGTTGAAGGTTCAAATCCATGGTACTTAGAATTTAAAGCAGCTACAATCAATGTTTTTATATTAACAGTCAACCACATGATGGTTTGTGTGTGAGAGAGGTCGCTGATAGTGACAAAATCACTGAAAATTAGCACCTGACTCTGTATTTCCCCTCAGCTCTACAGAGCATCTTAGTGTGTGTGTTAGTGTTTTCAGCTCATTGTTTTGGTTTTCTGGTAGCAACTTTACTGTTTTTATTCAGTCTCACTGCTCTCATCAGCGTTATTTTCGGCCACATGCGGGCAACTGTTTTCAGCAGAAAAGCTCTATAAACTCAATGTACACTATCTGCCCAGCACCAAACAGTAGACCAGCATAGTCAGTGGCTAGCTGGTGAACATAGTGGAGCAGTTCTCACTGGAAAGCCAGTTATTATAAAAAAGAGCTAAAAGAGAGTGAAAATAGGACTTGGCCAGGTGGACATGACTCCAAATGAATGCTAATGTTGTAGTTTCACTTAAAAGGTGATAATATGTCAGTGTTGTGTTTCCAGCTTGTTTTCCCTGCCCCAGCGTGGCCAAAAAAATCGCTTATTGCAGGTTTATCACCTAAATTGTATCAAATATTATTTTATGCTGTACTGGACTTCAGTATCCATAATCCCTCACACTGATTCCCAGCAATGGTGTTCAGCAACCGTAGAAATAGTAGCAAATTAATCTTAAGGGTCACAAGATGATTATCAGGGTAGAAAATAAGAAAAAACTAATTTCTGATACACAAATTCATGCTTTCTCTAATCTTTGCCTTTTTCTTGTGAAATATTGTATAGTTTTGCTTCTTCTGAAATATAAAAATGATTTAAAAGAACAGTCTTAGAAGTGAAAATCACTCGCTTGAACTACTCAAAACTCATACACCCTATATTAAGGGGTGTATGAGCCTTTGTATTAAGGGGTCACAAGGAAAAAAGTATGAAACACTGCCGTACACTGTCGGTGCTTCAGGCTTTATACTGTACACTACACACATGTATTGGGTCAGAACACAGTAGCTGCTGTATGTGTGTTTATCGATGCCTTAATCACAGCAAGGTAAGCATTGAATATGTTTATATCAACGCCTCAGAGTGTGTCATGGCTTCAACTTAAGAATGTGACTCAATAGCAGCTGCTCTTTAACGTAAAACACCATCTGAGAGACAAATACTGTAAGGAGGGAAGGAAAGAAGGGAGGGGTAGTTCGAAGGAGAAATAAGAGCAAATAATGACAGATTTCATTAAAGGAGATAAAGGAGAAGAGAGATGGAGAGAGTAGAGGAAACTGTGTGATGTGGAGACGGAAAAGAGGGACGGAGTAAAAAGACAGGCTGGCAAAGAAACAGAGGTACAGAAAGGAGCAAATGGAGGCAGCCAATAGAGAAAAAAGAGGGACCTGTAGGAGAGAGGAATAAAGGGATGAAATGAGCGAGAAACAGAGTGAGCGGCAGGGACAGAGGGAGGGCCGGAGGGATCGAGAGAGAGAGAAGTGAGGGAGCACAGCAGGAGGAGAAGGAGGGAGGATTATCCATGACTCTGTCTTGCTTAAGCCTCTGGTTGCGTATTGGAAATCTATCCAGAGGCTGTCCTTTGCTCTTAGTGCTATTGGGCCTCGGTCTTCATTTCTGGTGGGACAATACGCCAACACCGGCAGCACTGTGTGTGTGTGTGTGTGTGTGTGTGTGTGTGTGTGTGTGTGTGTGTNACACACACACACACACACACACACACACAGATGGAGGCAGCCAAGCAGGCACAATGCATATGGGCAGGTGGCCAAATGCAACTGCATACCCTCTCTCTCTTTCACACACACACACACACACACACACACACACCCTTCTAGTCTATTGATCTGGCTGAAGCCACCAGTGGAAATAATGACTCCAGACCTGTAGCATTCTCTTCTATACTCCCTCTCTCCCTTCCTTTCTCCACCTCATACTCTCTCTCCTGCTTTTCTCCTGCATATTCTCTGTCTCTCATCACTCACCTCAAGCAACCCTTAAATTATATGTAGCTGTTTGAGTATGAAATTAATATTTAAGTGCTAAAGGGCCTCAAAATCCATTGCTGAAAAGTAATGTTGAGGATAGACCCATCTAAGTCATTTTGCAGGATTTCTCCACATGGATGCAAGGGCAACGTTTCCACCCAATTTTACAGTTCCAGTTTGATTTACTCAGTAAAAATCTCTCTCAGCAGTGTGCTCTTACTGTCCAGCAGACATAATCTAGATGAGAGAAGTTTTGAGTTGATAAAAATATTGATACCATCAATTACTACCATGAGCTCGCAGCAATAAGGCTTATGAGCAGGAGTGAGTGGACTTTTTGCCCCACACAGCACAGAAAAAAAACCACTCAACAACATGTCCGTGTGTCTCTGTGCGTGCGTATGTCTCCAAAGTTACAGAAGAAGCTGAGGGATGAAGACAGATGAGAGTAGAAAGCAGTCTATATTATTCATGCACAGCCATGAATTTCCTCCCCTCTGTCTCTATCTTGTGTGTCCTCTCTTTCTGTCTTTTCTCGCAGTCTCTTTACCTGTCTTTCCTTATAGATCATTTGCTTTGTTTTCTCTCTTTTGCCCCCTCCTCTTCCCCCTCTCTATCACTCAGCTAGCCATTCACCATTAGTTCATTTGAAGGTTTATCGTTCAGTGAGACCGCATTTCCTTTCCCCTGTGAATTAATCAGCCCATCTGCCTGCATTTACGGCAACAGTCTGTAGCACTCGAAGTAGATCTAACCACAGAAAAGTATGATACAAAACACCGTTTATCGGACAACCCACAACTCCGTACACTTACAAGAACAAATTGTCTAGTGTTCTGTATGCTGAAAGAGCTGATGTTAGCATGTCCTATATAGTTAACCCTATTACAAAGTGCTAGCATACACTGTCTGCAGACATGGTTTAATCCTAAAATTGTGTTGGCAGTGTAAGTGTTAGGGGTGTTTGTTATAATGGGTAAAATTGAGTGTCTAGGTTTATAGTCTTCTATAAATCCACTGTATCTTGTTTTTTTATGTGAAATGCTTAGCCATGTGAGCTTGATACTTTAAAATCATAACCATGGTTTTTCTTCTGGAAAAAAACTAAAGCATTATCACTGTTCTCTGGTAGGGAAACACAAAATATACAAACATTTGAAACACCAAGAAGGATGTGCAATATTATTGTTGGAGCATTTTGATAATTAACTCAAATTAAGGCAATGGATTATGAATGTGATGTTTATAACATTAATTCATTATAATAGTTTAAAAGAGAGGAAGAGAACGAATGCAGCATACCTGTGTTTAAATTTAAGAGATGGGTGAGTATGTTGTAGCTGCACAGAAAGTTCGGCATCTGAATACTTGTCTCACATCACTTATGTAACAGTGAATCTTAACTAGCTGAGTCTGAATAATTACACCAGAAGGACATAGGGGATAACATGCAGCAGAGATGATGGAGATGTTTTAAACCTGCTGCACCATGAAGTTGCACTGTGAGTCCACTGTCCGCCTGACATCATTTTAGTATTGATGGCACTCAACAAGCTTGACACGTGTCAATTTGTCAAAAGTTGTAATTGATTCATCACGCAGGTGTTCCCTCTCCAAAGAAGCACTTTGACTCTTTTGAAACCAGCAGCATGTTTGACACCTGAAAATGCCAACACTTACAGAGGACTGATCTTTTATTCAACCAAGTGCTTGATACTATACTGGTGTTTTCTAAGTCTGATCTCCTTAACTACAAATGATGTATACTTTACATTACTGATGACTAATTTGCAATGCATGCTGTAGAGTTTCTGAGTCTTAAATGTATTTTCCCTGCCTCCTAGAAATCCATCAGCCTCTGTTCATCTTTGTACAATATGAAATTCAATTAGCTGGCTCTCGAAATTGGTATAGATTTGTATTCTAACACACTGAACATCAAGTCTGTGTTATTTTTAGTCAAGGTTGATGTTTGTCACATTGTATTGCAGTTGTAAGTGCAGATCAATTTACTTGGCACTGCTTTAACCTCATAACAATAACTTTGACACAAATAAATGCAGACTTGATGTTGGCTGTGATGGATTACATAACTCAAGTGAGTTTCTACTAATTGGATTTTCTTACCGTACATAAATGAATGTATAAAAACACCATACAACATTTTAAAACACAGCAGCATGGTTTGCAAAATGGTTAGCTTAAAAGCTCCTGAAATTTTGATTTCCCTATAACATCAAATACTCATGACTAAATAAGGAACAAAACCCTTAAAAACTCAGCTAATCTGCCTCATCAGGACCGTGTTTTTTTCGGAAATAGATGACGTCACTTTTTTTCCAGCTGAGCTCCGCTGACTTGAAACCAATGAGAAAAGTACAGACAAAACAGGCCAGAAATGTGAAATAACCAAAACTGCCCCAATGTTGGCTGAAAATATTGTAAATAGGATCCAATTGCTCACAGTAAAATGATTGAGGAAGTAGGTTTTTAGGCCCTTGAACATACTAAAAAGTGCACATGATTTCTAGTAAATGGGCTAAAACATTCTGGCCCAATGTCAGTTGGGATCGGCTCCAGACCCTCACGACCCTCTAAGGATAAGCAGATATATACGTTTATAGATAATGGATGGGCTAAAGTAAGGACTCAGCCTTGATACATGCATGCTCTACCAGGTGAGCTACCGGAGCATATAGTGTGAAATGATCCTTCAATTTAACATGTTGCCTTGGCCACATTTTTCTATGATGTACTGTATTTCTTCCATTCTTGCAGCCAGTGATAAGTTTAACTACTGCTTGCCAGGTCATACCCAGCTTAGACCTATGTTACACGTCACTGCACAGGTATGGATTGTCAGTAGTTCAGGTGTCTCACCCTAACTGCATCTATGAGAGCAGGCTTGGCCTATGTGCCACCTGAGTGTTCAGGCTTTCGGGGCTGAACTGTGTGAAGTACAGGAAAGATGAAACCACCGTCCTCATTAGTGGCTCTAATGCCACACACTCACATACACACTGATCACATACAGTGCGGTATATGCAGGAGCAGTGGTGCACAAACACGTCCTTCTACAAACACTCACACACTCACGATTCACCAAAAATGAGACATACCATCTCTCCCGAGGCTAATTTCAGAGTGTGAAGAGGTAGAGGGTACAAGAGAGGGAGAAGGAAGAGTAAAATGGATTCAGAGGAGAAAAAAGAAGAGAGGGAATGAAGGTACAGAGGGGGAGGAACGTTAGTCACCCTCAGGCTCTCTGCAGGAACACTACCAACTTCTTCACGACAAGGAAGAGGGGTGTCTGATGTCTGTGCACACACATTTGTGTTCCTGTAATAAACACTGACCTGTCTCTTTAAGAGGAAATGAGTTCTAAACACTTGGCACTTACCTGTCAAGCAGCTAATTGAAATCAGATGATTAGAGTTGGAATCCTGTCGCTCCAAGTGTGTCTTCTTTCTAACTGAAGCACCATAAATGATTCTATTTCACGAACAGTAGAGTGAAATAGAATGAGTGTTTTACGGGGCCATGGGTGCATATATTTTTAGCCTGGTTGTCCCAGCAGAGGAAGAGGGGTTTTGTAAAACTGAAGATATGGAATAAGGTCTCTTATTCCCAACAAGCTGCTACTGATTGTACATTCAAATGGTGTAATAATTCTGGTGTAACGTGTGTCTTTTTAGCAGCTTGTACTTGTGGATGTAAAAATGTGGAGGAACGTGAAACCAAGCTCCCTGAAGAAACCATGCCATAAGTATTTCCTTGCTTCCTAGCAATCGTACATATCTTTTTAGACACTTTAGTCTCACAGGAAGTGAGGTTTGAAGCACAAAGGATGTACAGTCATGTGTTTCTATCAGGCTCTTAGTTCCAGCAGTCTTGTTAGACGGGCCTCTGGTGGGCTTGTCATGGATGGAGAGTTGCACTACAGAGAAGCTGGTCTGTTGCCATAGGCCTTTACACACATACACACATTCAAACACACCCTCTGCTGTGAACATCACCCTGCTGGGTGACAGCACCCAGGCAAGATAGATTAAACTAAAAGTGGAGTGATGTGGCTCTGTGTGTTTGTGTGTGTGTGTGTGTGTGTGTTTGTGTTTTTCTGCCTCTGGGTGTGTGTGGATGTGCATTTGTTTGGGCCCTTTTTTCTGTGTGTGTGTGTGTGTCTGGGGCCAATAGCTGTCAAATCACTTCTTGCAGCTAAGAATCATGGGTAACAAAAGCCTGTTGTGTAGCCTGGGGCACCAAGCATTTTCTGTTACTTTTCTTATTATACACCCAGACAGGAAAAGGTTAAGTAGCACTTCAGCATAAGAGAAGGAAGGGCAGTTGTTTTAAAGATGCCATCCTTTTAGAACAACCCTATCACCAGACAAGAACGCCTGAAAAACCTCGGATTATATTCAATGACTATGTTTTTTTTTCTTTTTACATCCAGTGCCAATGTTTTTAAAGTTCTCACTTCATGCAATATCTCCACATGGAATTTACAGCATGTGAAAGGTTAGGGAAAGATTGTGTTTATGGCAAACAAACTACGGTTGAGGTATGGTTAGGGTAAGACAACAAAACACTTGGTTAAGGTTAGGGAGAGATCATGGTTATGGTTAATAAAAACACAAACATTAATTGCAGGTCTGTCACAGGACACGTCCAGTCTCCTGCATGTATGTCTAACACGCTACACGCTCATCCACCACCCCAACCGCCACACTCTTACTTTCCACCTTGCTACATATAGGGTATGTATGCATTGCCTTTGAACAAGGGATTAAATCATGAGGTCTGTTCTGATTGTTCCATTCGTAGCAGGGCTCTGCTTTCATGTAGGAAAAAGTAATAAATCCCCGGGGGGCTCCGTAATGCGTTTGTTTGATGTTGCATCATTCTGTTAATCTCGCAGGTCGCTGTATCTCAAGCCACTGAATGTACAGCAACACCACATACTCCAGTTTAAAGGAACTTTCCGGTGTTTTAGTATTACACTTTCATAAAGTTGGAAGACTTATGGGAAACGGATTAAAAAAAGAATAGTCAAAATCAATGCAGCAGAGGGCAAGATATCCTATGAGATCCCACAATTCAATTTGATATAGCTGCTTTTTCATTAGACGCTCCCTGCCTGATAAAATTCCACGTCTGTCAAACTCGTATGTCCACAGACAGGGTTATTTTAAGTCTCCCCAGAGACATTATACTTTAGTGTACTGGTTTCACAGGCTGGGCACTACTCACAAGTAATCTGATCTTCATGTGTCTAATTGGCGGAGTGTCCCTTTAAGGTCTATGTAGCTGCTTATGGGCTTATTGTTCTCCAATGCCGACAACAATTCACAGGGGGATGTGACCTGTCATTAACTTGATTAAGATGCATTGTTTACGTTGTTGAATAGTATCCATGGCAACAAGCACCTGCCAAGTAGGTAGCTTTGAAAACACAAACAGTGAGATTATAATCCATGCACTACGTACCATTTATGTTTCTGACATTTTTGTCTGTTTACTGTTGTTCTGTTTCTTTATTTTTGTCCAGTCTGTCTGCATTTCTGTTCTGTTCTTTCAGTCGTTACCATAGTGACAGGGCTGAACTCGAGAGGATGAAACTAAGGTTAGAAGGTGACTCTTCAAAATAATCCATCTCCCTCCCTCTTCTTTCACACTCATCTTTTTTATTTTATGGTTTCATGCCTCCTCTCTTTCTGTCTTTTTGCTTTCTTTGTGACTCCAACACTGTCTTCCTCGAAATTTGCCACTTCTGTGTGTGTATTTCCTGTTTCCCTTCCTTCCTTTTCTCTCTTCTTTCCATCCCTCTTTTCTTATTAAGACAAGGCTAAGGTGTTCTGGTATGAAATGACCCAACTATATAGGCTATTAGAGTGTCCTTGACTATCTATGTGTGTGAAAGAGAAGAGGCTGGTGTGTGTGTGTGTGCGTGTGTGTCCCTTGCCATCCCATCTATCTAGGCCAATCTTGATGTGTGTGCTCCACGGACCACTTCCCCACAGACCACACTGTATGTGTGTGTGTGTGTGGGAGAGAAATAGTTAGTGTGTATGTCTGTATAGAGCAGTCCACTTCCCAAAAGACCAGACTCACTTTCACACTCTGGAATCATAATGGCTAAAACAGGCCTGTTACAGGACTTCTTCTGCAGTATGTGTGTGTGTCTCCAGAGCTACGTTTATAACCAGCTCCAGGAAGAGGAGGGGTTTTTAAATGGCTGGTTTAACTATTTATGGTAGCTTTTGTGTTTGTTTTTTGTGGCTGTATGGATGGCAATGTCTGTTGGTCAGTCCACCCCTTTGGTCCAGACAACTATAAGATGGATTGCCAAGAAATTTGGTATGATATTCATGGCTCCCAGAGGATGTATCCTAATGACTTTTCCTCTAGTGCCACCGTGAGGTTTACATTTGTGGTTTTGAGTGAAATATCCTGACAAGTATTGCATGGATTGCCATTATATTTACAACAGATATTCCAAGTCCCTAGAGGATAATTTTGGTGACTTTGGTGATCATGTGACTTTTCCTCCAGCACCATCATCAAGTTGATATATGGCCTCTACTGTACTTTGTATATTGTACTTTTGTATAATTTGCATGTTAACACGCTAAACTAAGACGATGAAACTGGAAAATATTATCTGACTGCGTGTTAGCATTGTCATTGTTAGCACGTTAGTATGATAATCTTAGCATTTAAATCGAATCATCACTGTCTAAGTACAGCCCCACAGAGCCGCTAGCATGGCTGTAGATTAAGTCATGTTGTGTGTGTGTGTGTGTGTGTGTGTGTGTGTGTGTTTAAGTACAAAAATATGCTTTCATATTGAGTTTTCTTGTATGTGCATGTAAGGTTGTTGCACACTATTCATGTATTTCGTGTCACACACACTGAAGAAAGTCTTTCAAAACATCTTGTCAGCCTTTCTCCTTGCACAAAATTGATTCTGCACGTGTGTGTCCGTGGTTTATACCAAAGTCACCTGGTATGGAAATGAGAGTGAACACAAACTCTGTTTCAGCCGACTGAAGGGAAATAGTGGGTGTGGTGGTAGGTCAGACGTAACTGACTTTTTGTTAATCTCCTCTCACCACCCTTTATCCCTGCTCATCTCCTCTTCGCATCTGTGATTTGTATTCCAGATCAATATGTCTGAGAGAAAGAGGGAGACAGAGGGAAAGAGGAGATGATAGGTTTTTTGGGGGGATCGGCCTGGCGCCTGTAGTGATGTCATCAGAACAAGAGGCACGACACCGTCTGTTGTCATGTCAACCAAAAGAGATTCAACACACTCACAAAGAGAGAGATAGAAGGATAAAAGGAGGGGATGGAGGGATGGAGAAGAGAAATAAGGAGGGTATGTGTGAGATGTTAAATATACACCTCAGCCTGTTTACTGTTACTGTTTGACACCTATAAACGTCGCTCCCTTCAGTGTTTTCAGCAGTGGACAGTGTGAAATGTCATAGTTGGTCTTCTGTGTGCATGCGTCTGGATTGCAGTGTGATAAAGTTGATGATTAATGACATTACCTCAATGTGGCAGACGGGTAACCATGGCGATAACAGATTAAACAAACACTATGTTCCTACAGGGACACAGAAAGAGAGAGAGAGAGAGAGAGAGAGAGCGAGAGATGATGAAGATGTTTTTCTGGGAGATTCATTGTGATTGTTGTAATGTCGTGATAGCTTGTTCTCTAACAACAGTAGAGGCCAGAATACAGCTCAGACCTTTTAAGGGTCATGTCAGTCAAATATAATGAATTGCTTCCATGTCAGGAAAAAATGACATAAGTGTTTTTCTATTTGTTACTGGAAGTGTTTCATGGTCACTCATGTACTGAATGATTCGATATCCTTTGGTTTCTGAAAGCTGTTACAAACCCACACAGGCTATGATTTAAAACAATTTCCTTCTCCTTCATTTTCCTCTGACCCTCTATCTATTCCTCATCCTTGTAATCTTCTCGGGTTCACTTTTTTCTTTTTTTCCTCCCTTCCTTCTTTCTCTCCAGTCCCTCTGCCATCCCTCCTCCAACTTCTATGACTTCTCCTGTTTCCGTCCCCCTAGTCTTCGCTAATGAAGCAGAGAGATCTGCTTGGGGCCATTTTCCTCTCTATCAATATTCTATGCCATTTACCAGGTTTGGGTTATTAACACTGACACAGGGAACCATGTCGCACTACTCAGCCCTCTTGTTACCTTGCACACATACACACTTAAATGTACAACAAGCACACAGACATACAGTGTGTCATGTACACACACACTGACATATATTTGTTTGTATGAGTGATGCCAATAGGTCATGCATGTAATTTTTCCTCAGTGTGATTTAGCTCTGTGATTAGTTCATGCAGCTGGGAAAATATATGTGAAAAGGTGCTGAATATCTTTCATTGGGAGACTCTTGAGGGACCATTACAGCATGCAAGACAAGGGTCATGTGATCCACAAAGGGCTGCACTAGCTCCACCATTGGCTGTACAAATACACTGGTAACTTAAACATGAGCATTGCCCGTGGGTGCGACTATAACAGTTACAGTAGCATTGTGTTTGGGCTGTGCCTTTTTCATTATAATTTATCCAGCACGACAAACAAATATGATATTATGTGATAACAGAACTAGAAGATAGAAGTGAAGTAACTTATGTATTAAAGGGATTCATGTGGCCATGTTTATTTATGTCAAATAAACATACAGTAACAGTGTGCTTCTGAAAATAGCTGCTATGCTAATGTTCCCCCAGAGTAGCATATGATTTCTAGGTAGGACCAGCTTTCATAGCATTTTATCTTAATCAACTTTTTCCTCATGCCGACAAAAGCCCAGTGTACCAGAAGTGTAATAAATGTTAATTTCCCCACATTTAACTTATGCTAATGCTAATTACGGCCAGTGCTAACAGCTCCACGTAACAGCATGTTGCCAAGTGTTAATGATGCAGGTAGTTGTGTCACAGCACAGTAGGGCTGATTGGAGCACAGATGTTGAGGTACTTGGTAGACTTGTTCGTAAGGTGTCTTCCTGAGGTGGGTTGGGACCTGACACAGGAAAAGAATCAATGGTCTTTGAAGCCTCCTCACCATGGGATCTGAAATTGAGTGTGCCTAAATATGGTCTACTCTCACTGTAGGAGTCAGCCTTATTAAAACAGGCACATAATTTGTGATAAGCTGCAACTAGTGGCGGTGCTTCGAGGAGGACCAGGCCATGAAAGGAAGTGCTGTTCACTGCTGGTCAGTCTACTTACAATAATATTTGCCAACAGCAGGCTGCTCACATAGACTGTCATACAGAAAAAGAGAATTCAATTTCCTTTTTTTTTTCTTCTTTTTTTTTGGAACCAAACACATGAACAGAGTACTCAAGCTGCTAATCAGAGCTAATATACTAGCATTTCACATGGAGGACCTACCAGAAACAGGCACTTGAGGCCCTGACCCATGTTTTAAAAACTGCCTTAAATTATTTAAATGGCTCCAGATTTAGACTACAGCTGGCTAAATGTAATGGATGTGTATTCCAGCATTCAACCAGTGATATAATCACATCCAACTATTAGCCAATTCTCTAAATATCAATCTACTCCTTTAGCTGGAAATATTACAGGGTGGTTTAAACATAGCCTAAATTTTCCAGATTGCATTATATCTGTCATTATAAGCTTCCTCTGCTGAATATAATTCAACTACAGAAGAGGTATATATAGCCGTTATATTGAGATTTTTCTACAGCAGTTGTTGTGACAAGCGAGCCCAGGGTTTTTGGTGTTTGGCAGTTCAGACAGGCAGCATCAGCCAGTCCCACAGTCTGAGCCAGCTGCTTGTTGACTGCCCAATCTGATAGGCCTGACTGATAGAGGGCTTCTAACGAACACACAAACACACGTGCAAGCACGCACACATGCAGATATATAGAATACAGTCAAATAATCACTCCTTTCAGTTAAAGAAAATGAATATCAGCATTATAATCTCTTTCTTTCTCTCTCACACACACATGCACAAATACCAGAGAGGAAACAACATCTGCGGCATCTGGCCAATCAAAGCTTTGATCTGAGGTCACATCACAGCCATTTTAGGGAAACATGACAGTCATCTGCCCTCGCTCGTGTTGTTTGTTCTCCTAAAATCAAGCTCAGGAGGAAAACACAGCATGTTTTTTTTTGTTTTTTAAGAACAAAGTCAGCACTCTGTAGCACACGCTGCACACACAGTGCATACATACTAAACACATACTGTACACACATGTTGGACTTTTTTTTCTCCTACACTCACTCTCTGTCTTCTTCATGTGTCTCTCCCTTTTTTGTCTCTGTTGCTTTCGCTCAGTTGCTGTCACTCACAGTGTCTTTGTGATGCTCTGTTGTCTCTCCCTGTCTGTCTCCTGCCTCTGTGTTAAAGAGAGTGTGTTTGTGTGTGCGCATGCAATGCGTGTGTGACTGTACCTCTAAGTCAGGCATCTGGTGGCTATCAGAGTTAATCACCCAAGCTTCCTACAACTGCCTGTGACACACAAGCTCACGCAAACACATGCAATGACACACAGACACACACAGCATTTATTGGAACATGACAAGACATAAGACAACGTTGGAAAGAAACATGGACAGCACAGCAGTGGCCAAAGTGGCAGGATGAAGAAATGGAGGGCAGCGAGAGGCCACAGGAAAAAGGAACGAATGACAGATAAGAAGAGGGAGAAAATTAAGGTGGAAAAGAGGGTAGGAAGGTGGCAGGATGTGTGAAACGGGCTATCACACATTTGGGCATTCAAGAATAGAAGGACTTGATAATGACACCGCTGCACTCCTTAAATAGATGTGAACAGGAGGTGTGAAATGCCCGGACAGCAAAAGCAGTCTTCATTTAGTGCACTGGAGGCAGGTGAATGAGTCAGAAGAGAAACACATAAAAACAAACACATCAGACTGACCACAACAGTAACCTTCTCCTTCCTCTGATAAATTTCAGACCAAATATGCCATGTAATCCACCACATTCTGACCATGTTGGGGTTCAGAACCAGCGACAGAAATATCTATATGCAGAAGTCAGAATTTTTACCATTAGAAAAAATATCTCTAGAAATTATAACTGTGGATATGTTTTTCAAGACCTTTGGTTCCCATTATTTTCTTACTTGGAAAACTGTTCTAGAGGTGATCAATAATAGACATAATAGACTTTCTGGCTCAGAACCTTCATGGATATAGGTATACCACAAATCATGTACATATTACGTTATTGTTCCTTACAACTGTCGCTGTTTTTGTTTTTGCTTTACAACCTGTGTGTATATGCATGAATGCATGTGTACGAATATCTGAGTGATTTCAATTGCACACAGCCTTAACTAAGGAAAACTGAGGAAATAAAAAGATGTTGGGGAAAAAAATGCAGAGGTCAGAGTCAAAGTCAGGTGTCAGAGTCATATCACGGGGCTGTGTGATTTGGACAAAGACAGGTTAGGTCAGGGTTAGCAGTAATTTGCAGGGCTGAGTCAAGGCAGGGCTGTCCTGTTGGGGAGGACAGGTCAGGGCCTGGAAATGATAAGTCCACTTATGAGAGTAAGACAGGGAGAGGGGGACAGGCAGTCCTGCTCTGTTGTTTTCCACTGACACTCTGCTGCCTTCTGTAGTCTCTGAGCCGAGCTACACCACAGTAACCATTATGAGGAAAGAAGGACTGCAGTGCTTTCCAGCGCCACAGTGAGCTGATGGTGGACTGCAGGTTAAAGGTCAAACAATGTCTGAATTGTTATGGTTGCTACGCTTATAATCGTTCTCTTCCAAGTCATGCTTTTTTCATTTGGGCTCCTGTTTGTACTCATTCTGTGCTCACCGTTGGCTGTCTCGGTTCGGAATGAAACCTTCCATTATTGATTGGCGAAGCTGTAATGTGCCTTCGCCCACGCTGTGAGCAGAGCTGAGCCATGCCATGCTGCTCCATGCTGCGCAGGAGTTATCAGCCTCAGTAAAGATAGCTGTATTCCATCTAAACTGTTTACTGTGAAATAGACAAGGTCGGGACACCTGAACACTCTGAACATGTCTTTCCCACTTTCTGACTCTGTCTGTCTCTTTGGGCACTCTCCTTTTATCTCTCTCTTCTTGAGCTTCATCCTTCTCACTGTCATGTTCTCCATTTCCTTCGCTCATATTGAGGTTTACAGGGTGAGGTTCACATGCTGTACGTTTCTAGGGCTACAGTGAGAGTTTTGTCATGTATTTTTTATTGTATAGCTCATATAGTCTGTGTCTACATGTGTCCACATCTCGGCAAGTTTGAACTCAAGGCAGGCTAGTCAAACCTGTCCGCGTGGGTTCTCTTCGGGTACTTTGGCTTCCTCCCACCATCCAAAGATTAATTGATGATTCTAAATTGCATTGGAGATACATGGTATTCACAGGAGAGTAACAATAAGCACATTTGTGAAGAATACTGCATACTGTACATAAATAAACTTATTGCATCAAGCTATGCATCATTCTGGGATATTTCATTCAGCATGTGGTCTCTTTTTTGCATTTCTTTTTGTGATATCAGTATATTAAATCTCACGTAAAAAAAAATAATAGATATGTCATGATGTGTAGAACAACAGAGTAATCGAAAGATTTTGTTCTGTGCTTCAGCATGCAGCACAAAGTGAGAGGGAATTGTGTGCAATGAATGCCATGTTTCTCCAACTGTTCAATCATGTGACCTTAGAGTGAAAGCCTTCATTGGTCAGATGTTGCGGATGTCATCTCCTCCCGTGTGTGTAATATGTGTGTGTATGTTTGTGTGTGATGGGTATGTTCTGAATCGCTACCCATGGCAGTCAAATACCTGACAACACAGTGTATGTATAGTTTTAAAAAAAACTGTCTTTTCATACCGACTGCAGCAGATATAAGACGTGGCAAAGATATACCTTTGCTACCATGGAACCTTCAGGAAATAAATGGTAGATTTCTCAAATGAAGAACATTTGAGTCTGTTTTCAGATATATTCATCACTGAAATCAATGTGAGTATTGGACTTTGATTTGGTTCTGTTGTACAAGAGATGAACAGACAGACAGACACAGTCAGACATGCCGACATTGCCAGAGGGTCTCTGTGGGAGCACAATATGGAAGAAAAGCTGGTCGCACCACTTATAGTACTGTCCAATATCTGCTCATCCCTATACAAACACAGAAAAACACACAAAAACATACACACACGCTCCTTCCCCCAGTTGCGCTGCTTCCTCCTGGGATCAGTGAGAACAGCTGTTCTAGCAGTGCAGGCGTAGTAAATCAGAATTTTCTCCTAATTGACCTGCCTGCTTAAATAAATGTAAAAATGAAAAATAAGCAGCCTGAGAGAGAAGGAAAAGTTTATTTATGTCAAATGAGCTCAAACAACTAAAACAAAACATTAAAAAAGATTCATATTTTTATAGTGTCTTATGTAATAAAAAAAAGTTTTGAATGAAGTTTCAGAATGATTAATTTATTAAAATGTGGATTTATTCCAATTCAGTTAAGTAGAGCTACTTTAATTTGATTCATTTTCAGGCCTTAGTCATGATTTATAAATAGCTTTTGGGAACTTGAAGCACTCCATCACAATAATACACACAGTATAATTACCCATTTGCACATATGAAAAATAATAATTTCAGTATATTTATATCCTGTACGTATGTGTGGCCACAGTGTATGCGGAGGCCTGTGTACACAGATTAAACAAAGTGTGGACAGTTACTTGTTGTCCTGTCCTGTTTGTATTTACTTTTTTCATTCTTATTTATAATTAGTTGTCAATTATTGCTTTTCAATCACCACTTCCTTCATCCTTTTGTCCATCGTACCAAAGACTATTGTTGAAGTTGAGATTCTCCTCTCTGAGTGTGCTCACTCGCTTGGCTTTGATTGGGTGGAGAGAGAAACACCATAGCAACAGCCAGCTGATGGATTAAAGCCCTAATTGGGAAGAGAAAGTCACTGTGATTATGCACACACACACACACACACACAAATACAAATACACACACACATTTAATTAAAAGGAAACGGAAGCCAGAAGACAACTCACTTTCTCTTTCTGTGCAACAATGTTACCGTTTATGTTACCCCACATACAAACACACACACACACACTCAATCACACTGTCACTCACTCAGCTACTCTGTGGGAATCAAACATGGACGCTTCTCCCTTGCAGAGTTTTCCCCATGCCCCTCCATCATCTGTGTTAATCAGCACCGTGTGGAGCCACTCCACACTCATTACTCATTGATTAATCCATTAATTATGAGAAAACTCTGTTCGATTGTTACTCAACAATATGAGTGTGTGTGTGTGTGTGTGTGTGTGGATGCGTTTGAGTGCATGTACTTACCATGCAGATGTGCATAAGTGTGTGCACACTGGCTTTTTGTATATATGACTGTGTGCACCTACATAAACGTTTACATTATGCGTATATGTATGGTAATGTTGGTAGTTACACACGTTACGTTTTTCGCAAGGGTGTGTGTGTGTGTGTGTGTGAGCTGGATACATGATTAAGTAAGAGTGGATGTAATTTGCGGAGGACTAATAGAAAGTGGTCACGCAGGCAGACCTAGCTGTGCATTACAAATCACTACAGCTGGCCTGCTCGTTCCTCAAGGTGACATTCAGCTCTGCGTAGTTCACCTGAAGAGGTGTGTTTGAGGGTGTGTGAGCGCCGATTTCACTTTTGTTTTGAAGTCACCTGATAAAAGAGAAAACCCTTAAGCCTTGATTTGAGAGGGCTGCTGGCTGGAGCTTACTTTTGAAAATTATTTAGCTTTTTGTCTTCAGGCTTCTTCTGAGGAATTGTCGGAAATAGCTATTGCGCACCTTACACACCTGTTCAGGATAAAAGCTTCATTTAAAATCATATGAAATAATTCACTTAGCATGGAGTTAATTTAGGAATTCCACCAGTAATCTAGCCTCAACTGACACTTGTCATACCAGTTTTTGAATCCATTTTTGACGGATGTTCATGTGCTATTCATAGTTTTTTGTGATTTCTGCGAGCAGTGTTTGTTGGGTAAATGTTCCCATGTCCCCCTGAGAATATTCAGTCCTCAGTATTCATCCTATTGTGTAAGAGTGTGGGCCCCAATTGCATTCTTTGTGTGATAATTGAACCAGCAGAAGAATCAATCTTTCCATTTTCTGCTGCTCATCTGAGTCTGGGTAGCAGTAGCAGCAGGCAAAGCAAAGTAGCCCAGACATCCTCACATCCTTCTCCCCAGCCTTGTCCTCCAGTTTTTCCTGCGGGATCCTGAGGACTTTCCAGGCCACATAAGATATGCAATACTTTCAGCGTTTTCTGGGTCTGCCCTGGGGTCTCCCTGTCCCTGAGGGTGAGCTTAGACACCCAGAGAAAGAAACTAATTTCAGCTGCTCATAACCACTTTTAGTCACAACCCAAAACTCATGACCATAGAAGAGAGTTAGGACGTACATCACGTGGCAAATTTTACCGTCAGACTCAGCTCCCTCTTTTTGACAGGCTCGACCCCAAGATACTTCCTCTTCTACCTCTTCCACTTGTGGCAACAACTGTAAGGTGGCAATCCACCATTTTCCAGCAGAGTACTATGGCCTCAGACTTGGGCATGCTGATCCTCATCTCAACAGCTTCACACATGGCTAAGGAGTATCTCTAAAAGCCAGAATACCTCATTTGGAATGAGTATTTGATTGTATCTTGTTGGGTTTGTGCATTGGTACAGATGTATCAGCTGACAGGCTGTATTAAAAAGTGCAGCAACTGGAAGCAGGAATGCTAATAAATTTACACACAGCTGTCACTGCTGCACATCTTTGTTTTTCTATTTCCATGCTTTACTCTTTCCTTCTCTTCATCTTTCTCTTTCCCCACCCTGTTTTCTCTCACTTCCCTCTCTACCTCTCTCCTATGTTCCCCCCCCCNCCCCCCCCCGGTTCCAGTAAATTATTTTTGGGCTGCCTGGTTAATTTCAGTAGGAAGTCAAGCTCAGTGCCAGGGAAAGTGGAACGCATATAAAGAAGCCAAACGACAAACAGAGACATCAAAAAGCTTCTCGTCTTTTTTCAGCCTCTCAGCAAGACACTGCGTCGAAGCCTTGTCTCCAGTATCTGTGTGTGTGTGTGTGTTTCGAATGTTTTTTTTTATTACTAAATAATGTGATTAAATTCTCCTCTCCTCTCCACTTTGAGCAACACCTTTAAAATGGCCCTTTGATCACATATGATCAAGCTCTTATCAGCATTTGAATAACATTTCAACACTGTGCAAAAATAAAAGCCTGAGTCACATGACTTGATCAGCAGAGTTGCAGCAAGGTAGCCTGGTGTGTCTATCCTATACACCCTGACAGCTTCAACCCCCAGCATCAGCTAATATGTCCATCAGCTGCTGTGCGACATACTAAAGTGTCCTTGAGCAAGACACTGATGTCCCGCTTAATCACCGTAATTTATTTTGGACAGGAGCGTCAATTAAACGCCTCCAGTCAACTCCAACAGTTTCATCGCCTCTGCAGAATTTTTCCTTTTGCTCACGAGCACCAAACTTTGGGTTGTAAGAAATGCGCGTGTTTCATAATTCAGCTGGCAGCGGGCCTGATGCTAATGAATGTCGGTGATCCAGTCAACAGTTAGAGTGGTCTGAGAGCCTGAGTGCAGACAGCAGATTATACTGTATTACAGGCAAAGAGGATGATAGCAGATATTAATTTAATAACAGCTAATGGAAAGATGGCATGTGTGTATGTGCTGTATTTGAGAACATGAGCGCTGTTTGTGTGTGTTAATCATGTGTACATGTGTCCTTTGTATGTCTGTGCACATTGTGTGTGTGTGTGTTTGTGTGTTTATACCCTGTTGGTTAATGCTAGCTCTGCTTACGGCTGTGGCTCAGCGTGAGTAAGATTTACTCTGTGTGCTGCGCTGACCTAGCTTATTACTGACTCTGTGAGCGTGTGTGTGTGTGTGTGTGTGTGTGTGTGTGTGTGTGTATAACAGCCACAGGTTACACTTTAGATGGTCTCCGTATGTAGGCGGCACATGATCGGCTTAGGGGACAATACGCTGCAGGACACACAAAGACACACACACGAAAACACACATACACACACAGGTGTTAATATCCTCTCGGGCAGGTCTGACTCACACAGTCTACTCTCTCTCTCGCTTTAACTTGGTGACTCACAGAGAGGTAGATTGCCCTCAGGTGTCATGGCGTAAGATGAATAATTCACCCCAAGGTACCCTCACCCTCCCTTTCTCTCTCTTTCCCCTCCCTCTCTCTCTTTCTCTGCCCTTTCTCTCACCCCCCCTCTCACTCTCTCTTATTTGTCTTCCTCCTTTCTCCTCCTCCCGTAATTAGTCTCTGTGTGTGAGGGAAGTGGCAGCATATGTTGCACTGAATCAGACAGAGAGAGAGAGCTTAAATGAATGGAAGTCACAAAGAGAAAATAAAAAAGATGGACTGAGTAAGTGACATTCGACAGAAATAATGACAGTGAGCACCAAGATACAGGGAAGGGGAGAAATACAGAGTCACCATATGAAAGTACAGTGTGTGAAGGTGAATGCTTTAAGGCAGAGTTTTCAATCTCTCTCTTGTACCCTTGAACGAGGTCAACCAGTAGAACCTGGTCACCAGGAGGAACAAAAAAAACAATACACAAAATTCAATCTCTCCGTTTCCTCAGTGCCAAGATACAGGGAGAATATTAACAACTGAGCCAGCAAGTTATGTTTGGATGGTTGTCAAAGAACACATTTACAGTCATACCTGGGCAGCAGAGCAGCTGGATGCATTTGGAATTCTTAAATCACACTTTATGCTGGAGTCTTGGGGGGGGACTTTCTTGCTTCAAATGTGTTTTGAAGTCAGTGTTTGGACTTTGCATCCTTATTCATTTCACTGAGACTACTACGGTGGCACAGTGGGGATCCACAAACAGAAGGTCATCAGGCAAAAAAAAAGTTGATGACGGCTCAAATTTTGCCACAACATAATACAACGTCATCTGGCAACACACTGCATTTGCCAATCAAACACGTACAAGCTCACACTTATGGTAGATTATTTGCTAACGTGAATGGCCTACTGTTCTCACAATCATCAAGATGGAGGAAATTAGTAGAATCCTGTCTCATTGCATTACAAACCGCTGTGCAGTGTTTTTCTGTTTTGTTTTATCTATCTATTAATCTACTGTTAGTATGTCTCACCAATAACTTTAGCAACATTCACACACCAGTGCAGTCCCTTGTGTTTTTTTTTATTTTTTATGTAGTGCTATTAGTTTAGTTGATGAGACGTCTTCTGTAAATGTTGTTGGTTGGATCTGCCAAAGCACCTTGGTGGCTGGTTAGTGACTTTTCTAAATTCTAATGTGGTCGAGCACAAAGGGATGAACATAGGACTGGATGAGGATCGATGACAGGCCAGGAGGTGTGGTAGTGAGGAATACGGAGAGATGGGGGGCACATGTCAAGGCTTCATGGTCTCATCGTCCCCGCGGTGGTTCCGGTAATGACAGAAAAGAAGAAGAGGAAACAGAAAAGGCATTTAGGAGGAAGGGTTGTGAAAATTGAGACAAGTAGGAGAGAAAAGGGTTAGACACACCTATATAGGCCGGCACAGAATTTTGGATTACAGTGAGGCGTGTTAACTTAAATTCTTAAATTAAGCAAATAACTTAATTTTTGACCACAAGTCAAGTGGGCACTTTTATTTGCTTTTATTCATCCCGGAGAAGTTTGCTACGGTTCTTTTGTTGCGCGATTAGTGGATGCACTATGCATATCTGGTTATTGGCAAGTGGTCTATATTAGCAGTCTCATTGTAAGTCGTTGTGGATATGAGCATGGGCTAAATGCTGAAATGTTTAAAGTTGAAAACCCAGAGGAAGCCATGATGCTAAACAGCGATGACATCTTTCATTCCCTCTAACTGACTCACATGACAGGGTTTTATACCTTCACAGATCACAAGTATTATTTTCCCCCTATTTTGATTGGTCTGCTTGTCTATTCGAGACGATCTGCTGAGCTTGTGTTCCAATTTTGCGTCCTTAACGCATCAGTAAAATGTCAAATATAAAAAGAAAGACGCGTTAAAAATATCTGTTTGGACAGCTTAAGATGCTATTTCAGTCGGTTTGCATTTAACCTTAGCTTTGAAACCACTTGAAAAGCCTGCTCTGTCATTTTTCTCTTCCCTGTTCACTCAAGGATCATATCAAAGCCTTTTCTCAGACCTTGGATACTCAGAGATATGCACTCAACTACAAATCCACGGCTAATAGAAACACAGTCACATGCAGCATAAGGTACTGTAGTGGGAAAAATAGGGTCTAACATCGACATAAAGGAAAGAAAAAAAAGAAACAGACATAGGAGACATCAAGATAAAGGAGATCACTGTCATCTGTGATCCTTCCGTCCGACTTCTCAATTTCTCCTCATTCTGTCAGGAAGTTCACCAAGTTCACTTCCTGCTTGGCGAGGCCACATCCTCCCTTCCGTGACATGATTGGGTGAACAGGTACCATCCTCCCCTATACACACACACACACGCACACACACACACACACACACACACACACACACACACACACACACTCTCTCTCTCTCTCTCTCTCTCTCTCTCTCTCTCTCTCTCTCTCTCTCTCCTCACCTTTTTTTTCCGCCGGGGTCCAAAAATACCTTTAAAACCAATTAGTGGAATTAATTTCACTTATAGCAAGTTAATTATTTTGTGATGGATTGAAAAAAGGAGGAGGTGAGGAAGAAAGGGAGGAGAGGAGGACAATGAAAAGAGCAGAGGAACCTGAGAGGAGTCCTAAGGGGAGAGCTAAACTTAGTCTCTCTTTTCAGTCGTTCAGTCTCTCCATCGCTCTTCCGCTTGTTCTTTATCCGATCTGTCTCTGTTTCTACCTGTCTGTCATCCTCTCTTTTTCTGTCTTTTGTCTTTCTCCTGCTCTCTCTGTCACTCTGCCTTTATTTGCTGCAACAGTCCAATTTGGTGAATCACCCTGAAAGGCCCATCGAATTATCGATAATTCACAACACCAAAGCTAATTATTTATTGCTTGTTAATGACACATTAAGAGTGGCCTTACAAGAGGTCCAGCCAGTAGTTTAGCTGCAGGACAAAGACTAAAAACTTGTATTAACTTGGAGGAACACTATCTAAAGGTGTGAAATTTGTGAGGCGGCTTTTACAAATACATTCTACAACTGACTGTACATGGCCTGGAGAAGGTTTTTCCCTCATTTGGTGTTTTGGTGCAGCTCCACTACCATCGGTGTGTGAGTGTGTGTGTGAATGAGAGTCAAATTGTAAAAGCACTAGCGTTAAGGTAGAAAAGCGCCATATAAATGCTTTCACTCATAATATTCATGTCATGTCATTCATTTCTCACAATAAAAAAATATTTCCAATCCATAGAAATAAAAGGAAAAAAAGAAGACTAAATAAATAGGACATAACTTAAGCAGTTGACTTGTATAGGGAGTCTATCATTCACAAAGCATGTGTGTGTGTGTGTGTGTGTGTGTGTGTGTGTGTGGCAGACAGTTCCTATCACGCCCTGGGTCATAGTCCATACATGATTACTGATCTGAGGAGAGGAGGCTGAGGTTTAGAGGTCAGAGGCCACAGTGGGTGTTGTTGCATAATGACGTGACCGCACACACATGCGCACGCACACACACACACTCACACACACACACACACACACACACACACACACACACACACACTGTTTGGTGGATGAGAAGATCTCTTCAGAAGTCTGATTTCCCTGCTCTGTACCCATGTGAACCTTCCTTAAAAGCCTTGGAGTGAGTCCCAAACTTTTCTGGCGGTAAGCTCTTCGATCGACTCACTATTGTGCAGCGACAAGACTGGTGGAAGGTTGACCTCTGTGTGTGCTGCATCCACTGCTTTACAGTGCTGTCAAGATGATGCTGAGCAAGCTTATGCCTTTGCAGAAGACAGAGCAGATAAATGTTGCACAAACTACCAGTCTTACAGTATATTGCTTGAACAGAGGAAAAAAGTATCTTGAATGGAAAGGCCATTATGCCGTTAAAAAAAACACTTACGCAACGGTTCAGTCTGGGCTGTTGGATATACAGCAAGCTTTATACTTTCTTCTTTTATGTGCTTTTGTATTCTAGTGAATCACACTCACTTTTGTTTTATTCAGTTCTATTGAGCAGAGTTTATCTCATCAAGTAGCTGAAGTTCTCTTCTCTTCTCTTCTCTGCTCTTCTCTTACCATTAGTATCCACAGTAGTGTGTGGTTTTCCCTGATTTCCCTCCTCTCCCCCTCTCCACAGTCAGTCTGGGAAAACATCCAGTTCAAAATGCCACATGGCTTCCCAGTATTCCAGATTTTTCCAACTGGAAGTGTCGAATTCCAGTGGAAACGCTGTGCTTGGTCATACCATTACGACTTTAGTCGAGGAATGCCTCTGGGGAATGCTTTAGCCCGTGTGTGTTTTATCAATTTTCCCATTACTTAAACAGGACAAACTGATGACAAGTAAAAAGAAAGAGAGAAAGGACACAAAAGCAGAGAGTAGCATAAACTTTAAACACACACATAGGCCTCCATAGAAAGTGAAGAAAGCGTCTGTGAGATGGCTGAGCTGACGGCACTTCAGTCTAAATGTTTACAATGGGATCCTTTGGTTATGAAAGGAGGAATGCAGGATAGAAAGAAGCCTATTCGTGGCCAGCTATCTAATAGCTTAATGACTCAGAAGTACTGGCAGCCATGAGGTACAATTGTTCTGTGTGTGTGTGTGTGTGTGTGTGTGTGTGTGTGTGTGCACGTGTGTGTGTTACAGTAAAGACTTGCATATGAGCGGTAAATGAGAAGTCACTTTTTGTTTATTGAAACATCTAACCTCCCAACCACTGCGCAACACACACATACACAACTCATGCTGACACGTTGTGGTTTTCTTCTCTTGTCCCAGAACATCATGATAATGTGTAGAAACAGGGACACACACACCTTAAATACCAAGGGGTATTTTGCCTTGGCCTTCAACTCTGTGTGTGTTGAAAGTGCTCCAAAGAGACTCTATTCATACCAAGATGATCTGCTCACCCTATAACTGTACTATTCAATTGCTCAAGCCTCCTCCAAACAGACATAGACCCTCTGCGCTGTGTGTGTGTGTGTGTGTGTGTGTGTGTGTGTGTGTGTGTGTGTGTGTATTATGTGAGACTGTTTTATGTGGTTATGTGGTCAGTAGTGTCTTGTTGTAAAAAGAGTGAGTAATCTTTTACCACTCATGGTATTTTGTGCGTGTGTTTTTCATTTTTTATTCTTTTGTATATTTTGGGGGTTTGCAGTTTAAGAAAGCTTCACTTACAGTAAACGAAAAGCTTGATATGGAGCATTAAACACACTACAGTACCTTAAATAGTTAATTTTATTTTCAGATTGTTTTATCACCGTTAAATGACTGCAGGGGTGAGCTGATGATTTGACGTGCTAAGGTGAAAGAGTAGGTTGTTTTTCTTGTTGTTGTTGAGTTTTTTGTTGCAGTATTTTTCCTTTTCCACATGATTTTGCATGTGACATTTTGAGATAACAACACAATTTTGATCATGCAATCTGTAGTTTTGCAAACTGGATCGCTGGTGGCCTGGTGTTGGTGTCTCCTATTCTAAAAACTGGGATGATAGTTTGTAACAATGTCCAATTAAAGGAGAAAAACTGAAAATTATAATAAATTTTGGTACATACAGGGTTGTTTAAAGAATAGTTCAGCATGTTGGGAAATATACTGACTGGTATAGATCTTCTCATCTAACTCTAAGCAAGAAAGTAAGAACAGAAGCAAGAAAATTCTATTTCTACTTCCCAAAATGTCGAATTATTCCTTTTAGTGACAGAGAACTATTAGTCAGTTTCTCTTAAAATTGATAAATAAGTCGTTGACGTCATCTTTTATGTATTTCTAGCTGTATGCATGTGTGTGTGTGTGGTGCTGGAAATGCAGCATGTGCTTTAGGCAAGGTTACTACCATGTAAAATGCAAATAAAAGAAACCAGCACACACATGATCTCAGCCACACACTTTGATTACACAGTGGGAGGGGCCCCGTTTGGTTTTTTTGCAGCTGTAACTGTGTTAAAAACAGAAGATGGAGTGTGACACGAAAAGGAGAAACAAAAAAAAAAGAGAGAAAGCAAAATGAAGAGAGAGAATCAGAGAAAGCAAGAGAAAAGGGAAAGTCAGATGTGCAACGAAAGAAAGATGATGCTACTGGAGCGCTTGAGGATGATTCATCCATAAGCTAGTGATGCTTCACAGACGCACACACATACACACACAAGTACACACAGAATCGTGAATCCTCAGACACACACACACACACACACACACACACACACACACACACACACACACTACACACAAATATTTAGTCATACGCTTGAACACATACAAAAACACACATTCGTACGCACACCAGTACACCAGTCATCCATTAGTCTGATACTGATTCACGGAGACATGCGTGTTGGTTCAGCAGCTTGTTCCTAATGAGCCAAAATGGCCGCGCCGCAGTTTCCAGGCCAGTGCAGGGAATGGCCCCAGGGGCAGAGAAACTGGGCGAGAGGAAGGATCAGAGGGGCTGGATTTAAATGGAGCTCATTAGCTCATGGTAGCCATGAGAGGTCCCTGCACACTGAGGAGAAACACACACGCACACACGCACACCCACACCCACACACGCACACACACTCAGGCATGCATGCAAACACAGATGGATTATCTCGTGTACATACAGTATGGGCGCATGAAGGCACACACGAGCGCTACTCAGTTATTTTTTACAGACAAGAGATAGAGAGACATGTGAGAGCATGACAGAAAGAGGAAGAGTGCGTCACAAATGTGGGGAAACAGAGAGGAAGAGAAAAAGTGTTGGTGAGTTTTGGTTGGATGGGACGACTGGCAAGGTAGTGAGCACTGCAGATGGTAGAGAGACTTGCATGTGCGTTTGTGTGTGTGATTTTTGCCAGTCTTACCCCCTTCCCTGCCTTCCCTGCCTTCCCTGCTTACCCACCCACTCAACATATGTCCTCCTCTCCTCTCCTCTCATGTCTTTCCTCCTCATTCCTAATCCTTCTCATCATCATATATTTTGTCATTTCTACCAGTTTTGTGTGTGAGTATAAATGTGGGTGGTATGCATGTTTGTGTCGCAGAGTGCCCTTTGTGCTCCACTTCTCTGCTTTCTGATGTATTTATATCCATAAACACACAAACACACACACGCATGCCTTTTTCACTCTGCAGCCAAACTCTCATCAAAGGGGTGTTTGATTTCTTCTTCTGTTGGCCAGGTCCCACATGTCCCAGTGGGGTGGGGGTATAAAGAGCAGGGAGGGGCTGAGCCGTAAACCCAGCACCCCCTAAGCCTCAGATCTGTACATTTTCACATGACATTTGCTATTTTCTTACTGGCATTTGTTTTGACTGATTGTAAATGATGATGTCGGTAAGATACTGTTAATTTAGTACACATTACCATGAAGAGCCGTAACAACAACCAACTCAATTGCATATTCAGTTCCCAGAAAAAACATTAAAACGGAAATGAAGACTTTCACAGAGTTTTACATTTTTCACAGATTAAAATTTAACTATGTACCTTGATATACCATGTATGATACAAAGCTTTTGGGGCCCTTACCTATAATCCCTTGCCCATAACTTGTGTTAACACTTTTTATTTTTCATTTACATTATCCACTCAGCTGCCACTCACTTTGTTTTTAAAACTCTGTCTACTCTGTGCCAAGTGTTCTAATTTGTAAGGAGGAATTGGCATATAATTGGTATAAAATAACCCTGATGCATCAAGTTGCATTACGGGAAGTGTAGGCTCCAGGTTTTTAGGGCGCAAAACTCATATTAGGGACTAAAATTCAGGGTGTCTTGGTCTCTGCTACTTCGAGTTTGACCATGCTTTTAAGTCTGTTTTTCACAAGCCCCCCCAAACGTTATGGAAGAGTAATAGTAAATTGTCTTTCAGCAGCATTATGCATTAAGATTGAACCTACAATGTGAGTGATTTTTTGATTTACACTAATTGAAATTGACACGTTTGTCCTGACAGACTTCCAAAGTCCAACTAGGAGTGCTACTGCTGTCTGTTTGATCAGTAGTATTCCAAATTGTGTTTATCAGCTTTGAAAATATCCACTCACTGACGTTTGTAACACATTCTGAGAATCAAGTTAGACTGTAATCATATTGTCAACCTGTGAGCTACCTGTTGGGTTTTTTTTCTTTCAGATTTTTTATATCACTGCCTGTCTGTTGCACAACTTAAATTGAAAAGGTGCTTAGTTCCTACCTCTGTTCCCATTGGCCCCACATCTCCTGATGGGGGATGTGCAGGGTGGGCAGAGTCTGAGTCATAAACCTAACACTCCCTCTGGGACTGTGGCGATGCCAGACTGTCGAGCTAAACTATGAGAACACATTCATTAGCGTTTTATAGCTTTGTAGTCTTGTCAATTAATCACAGGCGTGCACACACTTTTTACGGTTCCGAACACAAAAACACTGTACAAAAAGGATTGCGCAGCAGAGAGACACATATTGTGTGTCGTCTTCGCTTTGAAACACATAAAGACATTACCACACATGTGCTTCATTTGATGGCTCCCCGGTGTGTTGTACGTCAGACCGCAACTTCTTTCTGGGTCTGTATATCTGCTTCTGTGAGATCACTTACACACACACACACACACACACACACACACTCACACACATAATGTATCTGTACCTCCTGTGAGGACACTTATTGACTCAACAGTAAAATCGCGTCACCTTGACTCCCCTGTTCTCTGTTGATGAAGGTTTTATTGAAGGAATCTTAATAGTGGTTAATTGTAGTTTCATTTATAGTTTTAGGGCCATCAGTATTTGTGGCGGATCTGCTGATAATGAAAGGAGGAGTCAAGAGGAATTTTATGGCGTGTTCTTCTTAATGACTTGAATAGCAGTACAAAGTAATTAACCATTTTACAACACTTTTGATTTGCAGTGCAATATTCTGCCTTTACCTTTTTTTCTTAATTAATTTCACAATTCAAGCTGCCATGTGCAGTTTCAGTTAGTTCTTCTTCTATTCTTAAATTAACTGAGAGTTTTTAGCTTACGAGAACACTTTTCATGCTGTCTAGTGTTCATGGCCCTACCTTCAAATCCATTCCTGTTTAAAATGTAAAAAAAGGGCTTGGATGCAAATAAATAAATTAACCTTTAATGTCCTTGTTTCCTCTTCATCTGGTTGCAGAATAAGGAATAAGGTGCTGTTACTGAGAACAGGCTTATTTTAATCAAGTGTTAAATGGTAGAAAATTGGAGTGGACAGAATTGGTCAACACAAACACAAGCAAAGAAAGAAAAGGACTTTGTGTTACTTCAGGGCAGGGGTGATTTACAGAATCAGTTAGAACAGAGGGTTTGTCTAATTTTTGCTAAAGTTATTGCACTTTTTCCCCATGTCCCAAAAAGACATTACTGTATCAGAAAGTTCAACGTGCATAAAATTGTCAAAATTCAAAGGATATTCAGCACTCAACGGGTACAAAAATACATTGATGAATTACACTTTGACTCACAGTAGCTGCACGATGTCCGTGACAATACAATATGTACTGTAAAGTGTATGAGACGGAACTGCCAGCAGACAATACTGTAACTGTATATTCAGTACATTCAGTCACTCTGTGTATTCAGGCAGAACAGTTGTGGCTGTATAGTATATAGTGATGGCAGCGGTACATCATGACGTGGTCACACTGAACTTTATGGAGCGTGACCATGACTCCTGAGGCTAAAAACCCATAACTTGTGCTTTATTATGAACTGAATATTCTGGTCAGCTATACATTCTCTTTAAAATCTGTGGACCTTAGCAAACTGCATAATGTCGAGACAAAATGAATAATCCACTGCACTGAAAATGTAGACTTGAGACGTATCACTACTCAGAAGGCATCTTTAGTTCTGCTGCAAGATTATTTTTGACTTATTTTTTGAATTTTTCCCTGAAATCCTGAACATACATATAATCGTGATGACTTTCTAACTCAAAATTACAACTGTAAAGCACTTTTTGCATGTCATGTCATAACAGTGTACATTTCGGATGCAGTCCTGGTGGATTGCTTGCTTTTATATCCCACCAGATTCGTTATAAAATCACATTTCTTTTATGTTTTGTGTTTTCTCTGGTGTTTCTGTACCAGTTGTGTGCCTTTTGGATGTGTGTAGAGCAGCTGTGTACAGTGTGCTTTTGTTAGCAGAGGCATTAGGCTTTTTGTTCTCACAAAAGCCTAATGTCTAAATTTGCATTTCATTTGAAAATAGCTTTATACCGTATTATAAGGATATGGTTGATAATATTACGGCTCTGTTGAGAATTACTTATTAATGGTGTTATGTTAAACAAGTGGCTGTGTTTATCAGGCTTTGACTCCTCCAGTGGGGCCTGTAAAAGTTCAGGAGCCGGCGGTCTAGACTCTAACAGTCAGAGGGGACTCTGAACTCCTGAGCCTCCCAAGCCAGCTCACTGAATTTATGCACACTTTGTTTGTCAATGTGTATCTGTGTAATACTGTGAAAACAATCAGCTCTAAACTCCAAATAGAAAATTTAAAATAGCAGACTGAATGTGATTCTCTAAAATATTAATCTGTTGCCCCTAAACACAAATATTGATTTTTTTTTTTACTTGTTTTGGCCTAGCTAGCAAAAAGCTTTCTCATTAGAAGCTGTTGAAATGGAAAAAATGCCAGTTGTGTGTATCAAAGAAAAAAATGGAATTTTCTTTCCCCCCAAACAAATATAAATCTCCCTTTGAAATACCATTATAAACACATCCATTTTACCATCTGTCAACAGTTAAGGCAGCCAAATAGGTTACATGAAAAATACAAAGTCAGTCTTGCTAACATCATAAGAAGCTGACAAAAATACACATTACACATTCAAATGTGCTTCTCAGAAACAGCCGTGCGTATGTCATGTCTGTGTTCTCCAGAAGCATGTATGTGTGGACATGGCTACAGCATGTCTACTGTTTATTTTTGTCATTAAAATGCAGAGCAGAACTGATATTTCAGCAGGGAGCTGAAGACTCTGTTCAAACTTAACAAATTGTATTGTTATTGCCTTGGAGCTGCTTCACTCTCTCGACACATTTCATACCATTCTTTCTGAAACTACAAGACTAACGAAGGTGATTGAAAACATTTTTTTATTTTTTTGGTTACCTTGGGTTAATTCTGCTTCCCCTTTTATGAAGGGAAAGTAGTTTTACTGTAAGAATGTTTACTACATAATCATCAATGCTCTGCTTCACATTAATACAGCTCCCCACACTCCTTCCTGGCAGCTGCCCAGTGCAACCACAGTCTCCTACTGCTGGCTGCTGGATGATCCCAGTGGAGCAAATGAGGGTTGCATTCCTTGCTCAAGGGCAGAAGGGAGAGTGTTACTCAATCACTTTGTCCACGCAGATTTTCCTGGTATATCGTTGCATTTTTAACGTGTGACAAGCCATGTCCTTTACACTCCACTTTAACCTCTTGTTGACCCTGTAGCAGCTGTAACAGTTGGTAGAAACATGCTTTGCTCATTTTTGCAGCCTTTTTTTGAGAGTGGGGTCAGTGAGTCCTGCTGGCACGCTTGGCAAAGACTGTAAACTAGCCAACAGAGCAGGAAAGCAAAGAAACAACCTTGAAAGTGTGATGCTCCCCTTTTCATTTTAATTCTTGTCTTCAATTTCAAAAGATACTACAGTGTGTATTTCTTGTTTCTTTGTTTTCTGTGGCACAAAGAAACTAGCAGGTGGCTTGTTGACAGGGATGGAAACTGGGTCCCACAAACAAAAAGTACATAGTTCCAGAAGATGGGAGGAACAGTCACTTATTTGTGACAAAAACACAAAATTTGCTATGTATGAACTGTAACAGTAGGGATTTTCATGATTCATCATGTGTGTTAGCATGAGAGTGAAGTGAAAATATGCTTGTAGTGTATTAGTTCTTTAAAGGTTGGATCATATGCAGGTCATACATTCAGTACACACTCCTATATTCAGGAGAAAACTTCTCTACAGAAAGGATCCTTTCTTTTTCAAGAGCATATTTGTTTCTTATGTGGACATGAGTTCAACCATTAGTTAAGTTAGTTAAAATAGGCCTCTGGTGCCTATGTTCAGCCAAGTGCCTTTGCCCCATCCGCTGTGAAGGTTTATTTTTAAAGTGCACTTTCAATATGAATGCCAGGGTTGTCCAGAGAAATTAGAAGATTGGAAAAGTATCAGGCTTGATTTCTCCATATTTTACCATCAAAGGTTGTGTTTTTACAAGATGACTTGGTTGAACGTGCAAGTGGTGGTTTGGATTGCTGCCAAATTGGCAGCATTATCAGCCAAAGCAGACATCCATCAGTGTTTGGATTCTGGCTGGTGATATTTTCCAAGCCTGGCTGTAGAATTGATACAAATGCAACAATGTGACAATCAGACCAGAAATATAAAAATAATAGGGGTAATATTTTTTTGCTTAAAAGTTACTTTTGTCCATTTATGATTTCATGTAGAGAGGGCAATGGAGACAGAAATCAAAACCAGTAAGTGGAAAAGGCAGTTGACTGGACAATGCCTTCACATGTGGAAGCATTTAACAGTACAAATCTGAAGAAGAAGATGAGTGAAAACAAATGTGAAAACGTCATATTTCAATTAGCAAGTCTACAGAATGACACATACAGGGAGTACCCAAGTATGTTATGTAAATTTACATTGTTAGATGATGCATAATCTACTGGGTTTACTAGACTGTGTGCCCTATATGCTTTTTTGTGCTTGTGTTACTATATGCTCCTAGTTTTTAAGGACAGTTTGGATGGTGTCAAGAAAGCAGGGAATCAAAACATGTGTTTGCTCCTAACTTTGATTGTCTGCATCTTATTGCGTTGTCCTTCTACCAGACACCTACAGTATGTGTATAGAGGCTAAAATGTCCCACAAAAGTATTTTGGAACCTAAGTCGCTAGGCCGATATTGTGGCTTTTGACCTATCTATCCTACAATCTTGGTAGCTCAGGGTGCCCTCATGTTGTAGAAACAGAAGCTGTTTATACAGTTTCAATCACAACATATTGGATAAAGTGTCAGCTAAATGCAAAGACACATTCTCATATTCTGATTGAGATCATGAACATTACATGTAAGGAACGACGCACAGAGAGAGAGAGACAGGTAGAGAGACGGCTGGTATCTGGGTTACTCTGGCCTCACATCTCTCCACTGCAGATGAATATTAATAAGGAGTTATTAATATCTGCTGCCTGCGCTGTGTGTGAATATGTGTGTATGCAAGGCCGGCACGGAGGCGCAGTGTGAACAAGCCTTCCTCCTCCTCTTGCTTCTCCTCCTTCTCCTCCTCTTCCACACAACCTGTATCTCTATCACTCTTTGCTCTTCCCTCCTCCTCATGCTCACTCTTACTTTTCTCTTCTTCATAAGTTCTTTTTCTTTATCTCTCACTTGCTTCACCCCCGCATTCATTCTTCCTGTCTGTCACAGCTCCTTATGTTTCAAGGGGGGATGCTGATACCGATGCTGGCACTGGTTTTGTCATAAATCAAAGCAGATCATTTTTTACTATTTGTAGGAGGAGAAAATGTGTCATGTGTCAGTCATTTTTTGTACAATAAAGTACTGTAATTGTGAAATTCTAGTATCCAGCAGCAGCAATGATTGGAACAAGTCTGTATCTGTTGTACTAGGCTGCTTGTACGAAGAACTAACATCATTTCTGAAATCAGTATTGCTGCAGTCATCCATTTTTTGCAGTGGGTTACCGTACGTCACTTAGATGACATTTGTCACATTGTCTGTCTGCCTATGATCCTTACAGTCTTAGCTGTTGGCTATTTGTAACTTTGGGTTCTAAGATTTTAAGTGTGGTCAACTTTGGCATTCATGTTTTTACATCGGGTCTGGGTAAAAAAAATAGCAACATAAAAGAGACCTCTCCCCTCTTTCCCCTGACAATTAGCAGTCAGATCTAGCCAATCAGAATTGGGGATACACTTACTCATACACTCAAACTGTCAAATCATAACTTGCTCACCCAACAACTCTGAAAAAGCAACCCTGTCTCCTAGAAATTAGGTACATACATACATCCATATAAAACCTCGTGGTGATGACAAGACTCCAGGAAGTTACTGTGCCCGACCAAGAAATAGTCCCGCACATAACCCCCCATAAAACAACAGCATTACACTTTGATTTTTGTACAATTTAACAAACAGGGTATGATGTGTTTACTTTATAAACATTTAAATGAAACCATTATTTTGTCCTAACCTCAACTAAAGTGTAGCCTAAACCATAACCACACGTGGGACACTGGAGACCCTGTTCTCCATTAGTATAAACTAAATTTCAAGGAGTCGGTTGTGAAAAGATGGTTACTTAACTGCTTGAATGTAAATTTTCAGTGCTAAGGGATTTGAAAATCATTTTATATTAAACTTCAAAAACAATTTCAGATTTTGTGTATTTTGGTTTTGGTCTAAGGAAAGAAAAATCATCTGTGGGAAAGTCACATCTTGAAAAAAAAATAAGACCTTGTTGGATTTGGCTCATACTATTCAACTAGACAGCCAAGGGGGTGGTTTGACTTGACTTCCAAAGTATTAAACAGCTTAAAACCATGCAGTCTTATCTTTGGCTCAAAGTTAGCCCTCTGAGGATTTACTATAGTATGTCATTGTTGTAACAATTGTCTCTTGAATAGGGATAAATGTCAATTAGTTACAATTTACAGTCCCTGTGAGGCTTCAGCATTAACTCTGAAAAGAAAAACTGCCATTGAGAGGATTTCTTTTGCATTAAGTTGACTCACACCGTGTTCCTCTTGCAAGAAAGAACAGAAGCTGCAGACAAGATAGACAGAAACAGAATATGCAACCAGAGAAGTTCAAACATTTGACACATCATTTGGCTCTGTCATGATGTGGACTCTTACTGTCATGATGTGGACTCTTTGTTGGTTCCTGTTTTATTTTGAAGTTTGGTCTTGGTTCCTGTTGATTTGCTTCACCTGTGGTTTGTTGCACACCTGCCTCTGTTTCCCTCTTTTGCTCTCCTCCTATTTATACTGGTCCTTTTCCTTTGTTCCCTGTGGTGTCATTACCCTATGTTATGTGGTGTTCAGTGTTTCTGGTGACCTGCCGGCTGAGTTGTGTTTTTGCGGTTTCTGTTTTGCCCTGTGGAGTTTCTGGATATCCTAGGTTGTGAGTACTGTGTGTACTGCCTCTTTTAGTTTGATATCGGTTCCTGTGTGTGGACTTGATTCCCTGTGCTTCTGACTACCTGAACCGAACCCGGACTCCTATGTTTGCTCACCAAGTTACCAACCTGTCTGTGTTTTTGAATAGAGTTTAATAAACCTGTGAAACCTGCTACAAGCTTTCTCCTCTGTCTGCGATTGGGTCCTCTCCCAAAGATGCCACGTAACAGGCTCTGGGTGTGTGGGTACCTTTGGTCAGCTTCACTTTTCATTTTTTTTGTAACCAACCACCTTGATTTTGTAGAATTATTTTTGACAGAAAGTAAGAAATAAAACTCCTTATAACAACAAATCCATACATTAAAGTCCAATTTTTCTATCCTATGCTTCAAAGACATGTAGTCTACCATCCTGACCTCCTGGGAGTAGGAAAACAACTAATCAGTGCTTCAGAACCATGATTCAGACAGTGAGCAATGTGCTGTTGAATGCATAATTTATACACACGTATTCCCTTGGCATGTTATTGTCATATCTGGCTTATGTGTGGCAGAGTGTGCACATACACATGCACACACTTTCTCATTTCCCCTTCACTTCACTTCCCACTTCAGATCGTATGTTACAGTTTAATGAATAAATTCATATATGATGGTACATGGTTTTTCATTGCATTGCTCACTGCAATGAAAAGTGCAATATCAGCACGGAGGCTCTTACAAAAAAAAAAGTGTTGAGCACCACAAATACCTGTTGCAGTTTTGTTGTTAGAATGACCTCATTTGTAACAGAAAAGCCCTGCTATCATGTCTTTTTGTTGACAGGGCAAAATGGGACAAACAACCTCACTTGTAACAGGCAGAGGTGTGTTTACTGCTCTGTAGTATTCAGATAAATGAGAAGCACTTTATTTTCAATGTACAGTAAATGAGCAGGAATTTCCCTGGACGATAGGCTGTCCTTTTGTCCATTAATAGTGAATATTTTGTACAGCATGATAAGTGTCAGTTTGTTTGGTTGTCATGTTTGTTTAGCAAGCCTATTTAACAAGCATGTGATTTGCCGCTTCATGTGTTTTCCTTGTAAATTGCATGCATGTCCTGCTCATGCTCTGTGGCTTTAGTGTGTGTGTGAACGCACTTCTGTGTCAACTCATACTGTAATTGTCTGTTGGGGGGGGGTCACAGACCAAGGGGAGCAGGTGTGTGTGTGTGTGTGTGTGTGCGTGCGCGAGAGATTGTATTTGTGTGCACCGTGGGGAGCAGGTGTATCTGTGTGGTGTGCTCACTCGGCCAGATAATGGGCACATATGGACAGAGTGAGAGAGAGACAAATGAGAGACACTTGCACATATGCACACACACACATAGGGTTACATGTACACAACTGATATAGGCAAGCCTTTTAGCCTGCTTTTGGATTTGTGCATACGCTCTGTGCATGTGTGTGTGCGAGTGAGTGAGTGACACATAAATTGGATAAAGATAATATTAGGCTTACAACCGGTATTTATGATGACAATGATAATGAGGGTTAAGCATGATGGGATGTCATACAAGTCCTGAAAAATATGACGCGGAGGCAATCACAATTTCTAGGCCAAAAAATGTAACAAGACTGGGCCTCCATTATACAGTTTTATGTTTATTGTTTTGGTCTAAATCAGAGTTTGAGAGTGGTTGTTAAAGGCAGAGACGAAGCAACGGTCTTGTGCATGAGAGTGGCGATGGACAAGTCACTTTTTTCAGCGATGGTAGAGAGCAGGAGCGAGAATGCTTGTCAGTTATTTGAAAATGAGAGGGAAGTGATGGGAGAAAGCGTGAGAAGCAGCGAAGCAAGAGAGATAAAAATGGAGAGATGAGAGGGGGTAGATTGATGGAGGAAAGGAGGAAGGGCGCGCGGCTGAAAATGAACTTGTCCGCTACTTGAGAACCAATGGAGGGAGTGACAGCTCTATAGATTAGAGAGAAAATGGGGAAGAAGAAGAGAAGTGGTGAGGGGAGGAGGAAGGGTGATTGTTAATAGTTATGGAGGGATGAAGAGGAGAAATATGTAAGGAGGAGAGAGAAGAGATGGAAAGGAAGAGATGAATGATGGATTTGGCAATGATGAGGAGGAGGAAAAGAGGAAGAGGAGGATAAAGAAGATGCAGAACTGGAGGGGAGGAGGAGGAAAAAGAGGTACAGTAGCAAAAGGAGGTCATCTTTCAAAAGAAACGACAATTCAGCTGGGATAGCAGATGACTGGACTGTTGTGTATGTGTGTAGGAGTGTGTGTGTGTGTGTCTTGTGGGATCCAAACGCGCTGGGAAAAAAAGACGATTGGTCAGGCCCAATTTTCTGGACCTCAGTAAGGCTATTAATAAGATTTCTCTTTTTTTTAGATTCCGAATTAGTGCTGCTGCAAGGTGAGGGCCCTCAGTGTGTGTGTGGCTACATGTGTGTGTCCCCCATTAATTAGTGTCTGATCAGGTGTCATCATCATCATCAGTTAATTGACTGATAATTACATCATCACTGTCCACCCAAATAGATCCCTGTTGGGACGAGCGGAGGAGAAGGAAAAACAGATGGAGGGAGAGAGTGAGAAATGAGACGGACGTGAATGAAGAAAAATGGAAAAGAGAAGGGCACAAAGAGGAGATGATGTGAAAGACTCATTTGGGGTGGGATAATCTGATTGGTCCCCTTTGCTGTCCGTTATCTGGTTGAGCCAATTAAATGACCAGAGCAACTAAGGACTTTGGAAGTTTGAATTAGTTTTTTTTAAAGCCTTTGGTGATGCAGTTTTTGCTGCTGTAATTTTACTGGAACTGTATTTTGTTGGTAAGCAATATTAGACACAACAATTTGAAACATACTCTTTATGTGAGTGTGTGTGTGTGTGTGGCAATGACATTTTACGGCAGAGTGCTTGGAGTTGCAGTGATAGCATCTCTCTCCAGTCTTTATCATTGAGCAGATAACAGCTCCACTGACTTCAGTTTGTATCACAGCTCATTACAGTCTGCAGTTCAGTTCACACTGAAGTTCGGCTCAGTTAGGTTCACTAAAAGTTCAGTTAGAGTGAATGCTGACTGTCTTTACAGTACATGGACTGATGTATAGTATGTAGTACTATGTATGTAAAGTCTTATAAGACATTTTGCTCTGTCCCCTGCTTCATATTGATGAATTTTATCCTGTTTTATGCTTCTACCAACATGAGCTAGATTTTCACTGACAGTTAATTCATGGAAAACACAGTTTGAGTTTATTATTATACACATCATATGCATATAATAATGCATATGCATATTGCAAACATATTGTTTAGAGTACCACATAGCTTAAAGACCATGCACACCCACACAGGTGTTTTCCTTTATTCTGGCTGATTAGACCCTTGCTCAGGTTGAAAGTAGGCAGAGCTATGTAAGGTCACGTGTACTAATTACAATGATAATGGTTTGATTTGTCCCAACCTAACAGGTGCAGCAAAGTTAAAAGAAGATGTCAGTCAAGCATAGTCTCTTTTGTTCCCCTATACAGTTCTGGGAAGAGGTCTAATCAGCCAAAATGATTACAATCAACTGTGTGGAGGGCCTTGAACATGCCCTTAGTAACAGCCCTTTTCACATTTTGACATGACATTTTGTCTCATCAAAGTAGGAAAAGCACAGTTGTAAATAATACAGTGATGACTGAATTTGATTTAGCTGCTTCAGTTTCAGCGTCCTGGTATTTTGCATGCTGGCTCACTGTCATGGCTTACTAGAACGCTTGAATAGAACTGAGCTATCAGTAACACCTGTGCTTTTCCTACTATGACAAGTTAAAGTGTCTGCTGTGAAAAAGGCCTGTCACTCATTCTTTTATCCATCAGTTATGGACTGATTAGCCTCAGGTGTGGAGCACCACTTAATATACACTCTTATTGAGTCAACTCATTGTTTACAACAGCACAAATCATCATGTAAAACCCCAGTGCTTAATGTTATTGGTAACACCTGTGCTTTTCCTACTATGACATGTTATAATGTCTGCTGTGAAAAAGCCCCTATTTAAAAATGATCACATAAAAATAAGCGTAATATAAATAAAAAAATAAGGTGCAAATAAAACACAAAAACTCCCCCCAAAAGTAAAATGTATAAGGGATACTATTCATAAAAGGTACCATACTACAAAACTGGTTGTGTATAGAACTCGTACTTATTACAGAGGGAGTAGTGTTGTGTGAGTCTTTGACTGTACTTTTACAATTATTGACTGTAGTTGCACTAGTATAGCCATTGGCTGCAGTGCTTTAAGAACATTAATGTATGTATAGTATTACTGTATTGTACTATTAGACCTATATATTGAATATAGTACTAATAACAGCGATTGAAGTAGAGCTACAATCCTTGACTGTAGTACTGTAACAGCTACTGATTGACTGAAGCACTGTGGAAACCTTTGTCTGCACTAACACCATTGACTGCATTGACGGTAATACTATAAGAGTGAATTAGTGTGGAATATTTTCGGCTGTAAAGTCATATGATGGATGCCTAAATTATTGGATTAAGTACTGTCACTCGTGGTTAAGCACCCTAGCCCTCCACCCATTTGTCTCATCTTCCCTCTTTTTTTTCCGTTCCTTCTAGATTTTAATCTCCTCCTCCTGTTTCCTCCTCTTTTCCTTGTCTGTATTTGTTTCCCCCTTCTTTGTCATCTCTGTTTGTCTCTCCATCCGCTCACAATCCCTCTCGCTCCTCCTATAGTACATCCACCTCCCTCCCTCCTGCAGCCTTCTTCATCCTCTTTCCTTTTCTTCTTTCATCCCTTCATCCTTCCCTTCTCCTCCTTTTTCACTTCAGTCAGAATCATATTTTCATAGGCTGCTGGGTTTTTTTCCTGGGGAATAAAGAGCTGCTAATGGAATTACAGTCACACACAAAAACACGCACACAACATGACTTTGCACATGCATGTGACAGGACAGACATGCAGAAAGACATGCGGTCAGATTAGTGAGCTCAGTATTATTAAAGTTTTACTCTCCTCTAATCCTCACACTCTCACTCATGCAGCACATACACACATACTTACCAACACACACACTCTCAGTGGGGTGCACCCTATGAGAGGGGCAGGCAGAGTGAGATAAACTGATCACACAGCAGTACAATATGCTGAAAGTGATTGTGTGTGTGTGTGTGTGTGTGTGTGTGTGTGTGTGTGTGTGTGTGTGAGTGTTTGTGAGAGATAGTGAGTGAAAGAGAGAGATGGTGATGTGCAACAGCAGTCATGAAGCAGATATCAACTCACACTGGAGTCAATGGTGGAAAGAAAGAGGAAGAAATTCTCTAGTATAGAGAATCATCTGGGAAGAGTACTACAGTAGATGCAGAGCTCGAATGCGTGTGTGTTTTCATACTTGTATGTATGTATGTATGATAAAGGTACAGTTTGCTAACTATACATGCTAAGGTACAGTTTGTTTGCTAACTTCTAGGTTTTTCAGCTTTTAAAAATCACAGAAACCCTCTGAAATCAATCCCAGAGTTTAGAGAAAATAGGGAAAATATAGTTCCATCCAAGTAATGAGACGCTCCAAAGTGAATCCACAGTGGTATTTCCCATAAGGCACAGCTGCATCTGATACCAAGTGACTTCACCACTGATGAATGTAAAGAACACCTCCTTGGGCACTATTGCTGTATTCAAAGCACACTGCTCTGTCCTAAATATTTGCATTCATATCTATCTTGTGTTGATGTTTAGTCAGATGCCTCTGTTTTAAGATTACCTTTAGGGCGTTCCAGTTTTATTTTAGCTGTAATAAAAAATAATAAAGTTTATTTATATAGCACTTATCTAAACAAATATTACAACATGCTTGACATAAAACCAGAAAACCAGAAAAACCAGAAAACCGCAATATCAATAAAACAAGTCATAACATAACATTCTAAAATTAGTATATTAACCAATAATAAAAATCAGGTATTAAACTATAAATAAAATTATTGAAATTATTGATGAAAAAGAGTTCCTCAGGCAGGTCAAAGTGCCCCCTCTTCTCTTTTACCTGGGCACATGAGCAGCAAGCAGCCTGGCTGCACTGGTGGGTAGGAGGAGAATAAGAAATAGTGTGAGGGATTAAGTTAAATTTGGTTGCATTACAGTTACAAATCCCAGTAACGTTTGTTTGTTGTGTCGTTGGATGGGAACTATTAGTTTGGAGGACTAGTCCATGATGGTTAGCTTGGTGCACGGACTGGAGGCGGGGTTGTGTCTGCTAGCCTCCGCCAAAAGACGAAGAGACCTTCCGGTTACCTCAAATTTGTCCTGTTTACACGTCACTTATTGTTAAGCTAACTGACTAGCAAGTTGTTGTTTTGTTTGTTGCATCTCTTTTTTGCTTCACTTTTGAAGCGCTGCGTGTGGCCCCGGGGTTAAGATAGCTGCTGAGCTCGTTATTACTTAAATTACTAAACATGTCAGTTGTGGAATGTACTTAAGTATAAATAGTTATGTACAGCTACTCATGTACTGTTGTGCAATTTTGAGGTTCATGCACTTCACTTATAGCTAACTAAGTACTTTAATTATACTATTACTTCACAACATTTCCGAGACAAATATTATAACCTAACCTAAGCTAACGTTACTGGTGACTTTTCAGAACAACATTTTCATCCAATACACAAAAAAAATCTTATAATATATATGTTGTTATAGATTAAACTATCCAATATAAGTAATTAAATGCTGCACATGAATTCATCAGTAATAGTAATCCAATGATTAATATATAATGACACTAACGAGCCATTCTGCTTCACTTTGACATGTTACAGTAGCCTACGAAAAGCGCAGGTGTAAATGATGAAATTAATGATGGCTCAATTCAGTAGCTGCTTTGGTTCTGCTGGCTCACTGTCACATTTTCATGGCACCGTTAATGTTATTAGTAACACCTGTGCTTTCCCTTCAGTAATCTGTTCAGCTACTGCTCTTAATTAAGTACATTTAGCTGATAACACCTCTGTCAGAACGCAGCACTGTTACTTGTAAGAGAGTTTTTTAAAATTGTAGTATTGCTCCTTTTACATAAGTAAAGCATCTGAATACTTCTTTCACCACTGCACATGTTAAGTTAAATACAGAAGATGCAATGTGGTTGTGGTGGCTTTGGGGTTGTGGTAAAGCACATTGATGGAGCAGGAATAAGTAACAGAAACAGTGTGCTAGTATTAAAAGAAGTTTTGAGAAGTGATTTGAAAGATGTCACTGATTCTGCAAGCCAACACACACCATGTGCAGGTAGATGTTTCTGGGATGTGAGTGTGATATAGTTACAACTCAGGATCTGATGTAATGTTCCCTCAGGCCATCATCCACTGTGAGTTCATATGTAGAAACTTAAAGCTGTGAAGTGAGAGGAATGGGATTTCAGCGGATATTGTAACCACCCTGTAACCATACTAAGCATACAGGATAAGTCTATCTCTCTCCTCCTCCTCCCTCTAACCCCTGCACATCTCCTCTCACATTTTCTCTCTTTCTGTCTCCTTATCTGTGTTGTAACAGCACGGGTTGGATTAACTGTACAGGGGTTTTTCAAATGTTGTATTCTTTTTCTCCCAAAAGTGGCTTTGCATTTATGGGATTTGTGAATATGACATTGGGAATTACATTGGGTCAGATGTGACTGAAACCAGCATATTGATAATGTGCTCAAAGCATTGATGCAAGTACTGTACACATATTACTGTTACAGCCGAGATTAAAGTTTCTGTTTTCACTGGGGCTAAAAAATGTAGTGACATTCAGTGGTATTGTAACATATACCACATATACATCTAGCTAATGAAACTGTATATTACTGTATGTAATGTGTAGCTGTAAACGTTATATAAAAATGAACACAAGTGGTTCTGTCCTCAAACAATTGTGTTTTTCAAGCAAAAGTGCCAAGAAGAGACTTTTAAACAGATTTTGTGTTTGAGTGATAACCAAAGTAAATTTGAAATCTTGAATTTGATTGGTCAGGTTTGATAGCATTAGTACCTGAGACCTTCAGTATACAAAATATACTGTAGTTTCCATAAAGCAAAACCATAAACCTGAAAAGGGTATATCATTTCACAGAGAGTGTGAAAATCTACTACAGGGTGAGAGCATTTGTGGAATCCTCATTCAGTTGTCAGAGGGGTGGTTGAGATGATATAATAACTCTTTAATCTGGCTAAGCATACAGTATGGATAATCTGCTCTCTGTTACAGTTCTTTTACTCACTTAGTCTTATTCCTACAGTTTGACTGGGTGATACAACTAGGTAATCTCACTGAGATTATTGTAATTCTGTCCCTCATTTCTCTCTAAAATTCTTCTTGTCTTTTATTTCTCTTCGTACATTTGTTTCCTCCAGTCTTGTCATTTTATTCTGAGACTTGAACACACTCTGCATTTTCCCACACTGAGTGAATGTGTAGTCTCTCACTCTGGGACCCCTGTCATTATACCATACTACCGTAGTACTCTACTACTAATTTATTTATTTCCCAAAAATTTTTTTTGTTGAGATTTCTAAACCTTTGACTGCAGGAAGATGTTGGCCTTTGTTTTTTGTTGTCAAAATTAGCAAATTGTAGGGCAATTATTAAACATTTAAAATGCTTTCCTACCGTAATGCTTTAAAATTTGGATAAGGAACTTGTCTGAAATCTCCCTCTATAATGTGAAAAAGAAAAACAGGAAGTGTGGTACAGATATTCTTTTTTGTTTCAGAGTTATTTTTAAAGCTGTAAAGTTAAAATGACCATTGTGCAATGTTAGCACAGAGGATGATCATTACACCAGCCAGCAGTTGCTAGTCTGATGAGTGGTGTTGTGTGTGTATGTGTTGACACAAAGTGAATAGACTGCATAACCTACACAATATGCTGAGGAACTAAACAGCACACAGTTAGCACTGTTGTACTTGCTTGACAGATGGGAGTGTGTTAGTCATCGTTCCATTCTACAGGAAGACGCTTCACTGTCTGAAAAATATACAGTGCTCACTAACTGATATGTCAACAATTCAAACACTATTGAAGCCTCCAAAGTAAACTACCAAACTGCAGAAAGCTGAAACACAGTTGTATTAAATCAACAAGAGAATCACTCACTGACCGAAGGAAATGATTTAAGACCTTACTCACAGTTAACTTGTGTTGTTTGCTAACTTTCTTTCTCCACTCTCTTCTCTTTCCCTCTCCACTCCAGGCTCCGACTACTCTCCCCCTCCCTCCCTCCCTCGCCCTCCTCCACCCGGCCTGACCAACGAGCACAGTGGCGGAGGTAGTCATGGCGACCATGGTGGAGGAGGGGGCGGGGTCAACCACGGGGTGGGCGTGGTGGGCCTGGCCCCGGAGCACATCCCCACACCGGGGGCGGCCCTGAGCTGGCAGGCGGCCATCGATGCCGCGCGGCAGGCGAAGATGATGGGCAGCGCCGCATCGAGTGGAGGGGCGGGGCTTGGGTCGGGAGGGGGCGGGCCCATCTCCACGGCCAGCTCCACACAAAGGAAGAGACAGCACTATAGCTCTAAGCCCAAGAAACAAACAACGACGACAGCCACAAGGCCACCACGGGCCCTACTCTGTCTCACGCTCAAGAACCCCATCCGCAGGGCCTGCATCAGCATCGTAGAGTGGAAGTATCCTTTAACTAACCATGAGTGGAGGTTTGCTTTTATACTGTTTGCAAGGTGGAATAACATGCAACATGTTTCACATTCTCAATTAATTCACTTTTGTTGGATAGCCTGAAGGAAACCTGTCCAGAATCTGTCCTCTTAAGCTTCTGGTTTTCTGAGTTACATGTTTTGCTCTAGGTTTAGAACTTGCATTCAAATCAGGCAGATGAGTAAGTCAGTTCTTTTAAAATAAACCTACCTTGATGCAACTGAGAATGAACAATCAATCTAGGAGGAATAATACAAAAATACAAACACGAAAATACAAAAGGTTCGGTGCTACCTTAAATGGAGTAAATAGTGAAATATGTAATTATGATCTTTAATGTTGCAATACCAATTTACCAACAGCTTTGGCATTTTTTTTCATTTACAGAGTGCAGTGCAATATTTTTGCTCCTAAGAAAAGATTTTGACTTTCTGTAAAAGCTTACATCTGTTAAAAAAAACAGCCAAAACCAGAGAAATGCACACATTTTTCTGCAAATCTCACATACTGTAATACTGTATGTGTTGCAACCACATTGTATCCCTCCAATGTGCAATGGATGCTGGATGGATAGATGCAGGTAGAAAAAAAAATCATGGTAAGGAGGAGAAGAAAGGAGGGCATAAGGGATGCAGGAAGTAAACAGGTTAAGAATGCATCCCTCTTTCCTCTCTTCTATCCCTTCTTTTCTTTTTAATCAATCTCTCTTCTTCTCTCCTATGTCTCAGTGTGATTTTCTGCTCTCCAATCACCCGTCTTAATCCTTTCTCCTCTCCCTCTGTCTATCCTTCTCCTTTTCTGTCTTTCTTCTCTCCCTCTTTCATCTTACATTCTTTTCTCATAGGAGGATAAAACAAATTGTGTCATTTTCATCCCTCCTTCACACCTCTCCCCAGCATTATGTCTCTCCCCTAGCTCTTTCCAACTGCATTCATCCTCTCTCCCCCAGGTCCAGCCATGTCTCTATTCCTCTTTCGCTTCCTCCAGGTCTCTCTTACTGTTTATTATCCTTCTCACCCTCCCTCTGTACATCCAAATCCCTTTATTCCTGCTCTTCTTCCACCCATCCTTCCTTTCTACCCTTCCTCTCCTCTGGAGTTTTGTTTTAAGCTGCGGAACATAATCACTTGGTTTTCCCTCAGGGTGAAATAGAGGGAGAAAGGGAGAGAGACAGAAATGGTCAGTGTCACAGTCAAAGTGATCTATAATAGGAGAGGGTCCACATGAGCATGAACTCAGCAAGAGCACAGTCACACTTCGTCCTGAGAGGGAGAGAAGGGGAGGAAGAGGAGGGGTTGGGGAAATTAGAAGGGCAGGGATGTGGGCAGGACATGGATGTCGACAGGAGAGATGATGGAGCTGAGTAGCTGAGGAGGGAGGGATCCAGGGGAGAATGGGAAAGGTAAACAAGAAAAATGACAGAGCAGGGGGAGGGCAAATAATGAGTGAGGGGAGGAGAGGAGAGAGGATTGGGGGATCATGAGGAAAGAGGAGAGAAGCGGAAGGCAGAGCGAGTTGGTGAAGAAAGAGAAGATGAGTTAGAAGTAGTGTATGCTTTTATGAGGGTTGCATTAGGGAATGATCAAATTAGAATATATCAGAGTTGATAACATTGTAGGCTATAATGAGCAAAAGTACTATGTAAAATACTGTTTGTTATAATTGTACACCACACATAGGTCCTACCCACATGCATATCATGAGCTCCAGGACTGGTTTGCAACCCTGCATGTCACAGCAATACTAATTGGCAAAATAGGTTTTAATCAGAATTTCTTCAATCCAAAAACATACTTGTAATTTGGCTTTTAAGGAATTATATTTAGCATTTCTAACAATTAACATGATAGATTGAAAATATTTTTTTGTTGGATATCCACTCTTTGTTCCTGCAGCCAACATATTCTCATAGTAGTAGGAATCGGTTTTTAAATATCCAGTGATAAATGATGGCATAATTCTTTGGGACATTCTTATGAACCTGTCTGTTTATGAAAGAACTACAGAATTACTGTTTGGATCTATTTGGTCCTCCATTTGTTTTGATGGTTTTGCTCAGTTAAATGTGAAAAGCAAGGCTCTGTGGCTCCATGTTGTGCATTTATTCATGCATATCACTCAAACAATAGACATGTTTTCTTAAAAACAACTCAAAATGTTCCATGGGAACAGCCTTGCCTTTTAAAGTGTGTGTAATCTCCCTCTGTGGTAAAGCAGTGGAAACAGGCAAATTATCCTTCTGTATTTATAGTAATTATTAAAAGTCATAATGTCAACAGACCTTAAATTATCCTGTCCAGCTGTGCATATGTTGTAAAAAAAAGAAAAAAAGAATGGAACAAAGCATGCATAAACCTTCAGGGTCACAGGAATAATCTCACCCAATGACTGATGAGCGTTCAGATCATTACCCACAATTCCCAGCATCATTCATTTAAACAGCTGTGATGGAAAGGAAGGAAGAAAGAGAGAGGAAGGTGAGGAAATGAGATGAGTGAAGGAAAGACAAGAGATGTCAAAAAGGGCTCTTGGGGGGGGATGAGAAACCAGGAAGAGAGGGAGAAGTAGCCTGGATGGAGTCTGAGCCACAACATAAAAAAACAAACAAAAAAAATAACATGGAAGGAGCAGAACAGTAGCAAAATTTCTGTGAATTCTGTCCTTCACTAGTTTCAAAAATCCCCATCAAGCTCTGTCTGTCTGTCTGCCTGCTTGTCTATCTAAACATTCTACTTTGGGATGTCCTTCATAACTGCAGTGTGGGCCTGTGTAAATGCAGCATGTGGTTGAACATTAGTTTCTGGGTGACTTTGTGCTTTGTACTGTATGCATTTGTTCTGTGTATGTGTGTAGTTGCATTCATGTGTTGTTTTTATTCTATAGGCTTTGCTGTGTATGTGTGCATGCGCCTGTGTGTGTGTGTGTGTGTGTGTGTGTGTGTGTCCTGTATTCTGTGAGTACCTCTGTCTCTAGAGATAGCAGATCCGAAATCTTCCTCCTCTGTTACCATGACAACAGCTACTGCTCTCAACAGGTCGATGGGGCCTGTCTGAGCTCACACATACACGCACGCAAACACTCACTCAGATTAGAGAACACACACACATACTTGCACGTAGATGATAAAGGACTGAAACACACACACACAGACACAGCACTCTCACATGCAGTGTAATTATAGCATTTAAGCATTACCTGCACACTGCAAGGTCAGCGTGAGAGACAAGGAGAGAGTGGAGGCAGGTGTACAACTAACTACTATGTTCTCTATATGAAATCACACTAAGTGGTAGTTATGAAAAGGTGTCATTGAGTGAATTTACACACACACACACACACACACACACACACACACACACACACACACACACACACACACACACACACACACACACTCCTGGCTAACATCTTACATATTGCATCAGGTCATGAGAGGTTACACTATTTATGTGCATTTTCATCTCAATCAGGAAAAGAGCTAAATATTCTAAGCATAACACAGAAGAGTGTTGAGCTCGCCCTGCCACATAATATCAGTATATCCCTGGTTTCTTATTTGGGTTTGTCAAGATAAGAGATTATCTGTGTTATTGTGAGTTGCATGTAGCGTTTATGTGAGGTAACTGCTGAGTATTTCAGAAAATCATCGCGGTGTGTATCTGGATGCCATCCCAGTGTGACAGTTTGTCATAATCATATACAGTTAGCTTGTTAAAATGCTGAATGTATATGTTAAATTCCAAAATGCCTCAGACAGTAGCACCCTGGTGAATACTACATCATGTCAACTGTGAAACCTGCTGATTCCAATTTTATTTATGATTGTTTTTTAGAGCAGTCAGTGTCAATTCCTGCAATTATCTTTGGAAAAACTTTATCACTAATGTTTCTTTCTTAATATAACTAATATTTGATTATATTAATATTGTTATTCTGATTAATATTCATTATTATTAGACTTGGTACTTGGTTTGATTCTTCACTTAGACCCCCAGAATTTCCCCCAAGTGTTGTTTTGCTCTCAACAGCACAGCAGACAGTAGATTTATTATCATGTTGATGGAAGCAGACCTCAAGGGTTTTTTAAATTATGGGTCAGGAACCCAGAATGAGTCACAGGCCTGTTTTTCTGTGGGTCCCCGCATGTCTGGAGTGTGTTTTAATGAGCCCCTGCTACAAGGGTGAGTGATTAACGTTGATGCATTTTGGTCCCATGCTGAATGAGCTGAACGATCTTGTGGCCGATGATGTTCAAGGGTCAATCCTTAATCCAAACATAAACTAAGTATTAGCCCCACCAAAATAATATATATTTTTTCTCCCCCTCGCTCTTTTTCTGTGTGCAGGACTCTTCCTAAAACAGCAGTTAAGGCTCTAAAATGGATAGCAGGTCTGTTTCTAGAGGGGCCACACACAGCAAGATTGCTAAGTGTGATTGTAGGTAGTTAAAGATTGTTAAAGTTGTTAAGTTCACTTCTTATTTAAACTGATTTAAATGACTTATTTGTCAAGACAGTTCCATCACTACTCTGCCATTCAGACATATTAGAAACCATGCTGGGTAATTTCAAAATATTAATGGGCACCAGTAAAAATAAAAATAAAAATTGCAGATGTGGTTTTAGCCAACAACAACGATTTTTGGAAAATGCTTAATTTTAACCGTTATGTTTTCAAGATTAGGAATATGCTTCAATTCGAATATACTCCTTGAAACATGCTTGATTTTCAACATAATCTGGTGTTTCATCTACACAATCACTCATGTAAAATCATTTTATTATTTGAAATGAAACAATCCCGTCGTCATATTTGTTTGTTGTCTCTTGGCATTTATAGTAACAATTTAGATGTGATGATAATGGCTTAGAGAGTCTGGAAATATTTGGTTAGGTACCTTGAAAGTGCTTGAATTTTACTCTTAAAAAGCTGTATGAACCCTGTATGTATAAATGCAATGATGATGAACATTTGAAGTTAGGACCTTGAAGCTGCAGAGAAGTTCATGTTGGTGTCTTTTAGCTGCCATAAAAATCTTCTTGATTCTTCTAGTAGGCAACCAGGATCAAATTGATCAAAGTTACAGCAACAAAGTTAATATATGAAAATAACTTGTGTCAGTGTTGGCGATGTACACTTAGTGCAGACTATTATCCCTAGCAAAGTGTTGAATGTCTTTACCTTTCCTTGCAGGCAGTCATTAGTTCTTATTTTCTTTACTCCAGTGTGAGTAAATATAGATATGTATATCAAATAGATATATTTGAGGTTCTGACAGTGCAACTCATGAGTTCATTGCTGTTTACGTTATACTACAAGATCTGGAGTCTAGACTAATTTGACATGCAGCCAAGAGGGAAGGGAGAAAACAAGGGAGAAAGGAAAGAAGGCAAGAATGGAAAGCAAAAGGAGGTGGATGGAGGTGACAGCAGTGGCAGTTAGTAATTGTGTTGATGAAAACCAGACCTCCTTTATCTCTCCTTCACATTCTCTCCCTCCTCTCTCACTCTCCTTCCACTCTCCATTCTCTCTCACTTTGTATCTCTCCCTCTCTCCTCTCTCTCCCTCTCTCTCTCTCTCTCTGAGGCCAAAAATAATGAGGTCACTCCCCTCTCAAGGACCGTTCCATATAAAAACCCTCTGTGTCTCTCCTCTCTCATTCCATCTCGCTTTCACTCTTTCTCTGTCCACATCCCATCTTCCACGCGACAGGCCTGCTCCTCGCTGCACCCATATTAGGGCATGCACTGTCTCTCTTAACCCCCCTTGCACACACAAAGAGGTCCTAAGTGAACCAATATGTCTTATTGTTAACAAAAAGGCAAACTCAACAGCTTTGATGTCTCTTATTATGTACACTGCTTGTGCACTCTGCTATGTGTGTATATATATACCTGTTTAAAAATACCTCTTTGTTAAAATAACATGCCTGATATGAAGACTTTTTCTATGCAGGAAGATCAGAAGTCAGAGTCTGTGTTATTTTGTACTGTGTGCTGCAGATTTTCCTGGATCATTGAAAACCTACATGAACCTGATGTGTATTCATATTTTAAAAAAGGGACCCAATCCAAAAGGGACCTGAGGACAGGCAGACCTGGTCCGAAATAGACCTGAGGGTAATTAGAACCAATCCAAAATGTGGTTGACCAAACAGACCCAAACAGAGCGGGAACACCAACTAACAAATAGCCATGTTTGAAAAGAGTAGCAGTTCACAATCTCTGCCTTGCCTCAAAAATCACATTATCTCTTGCAATGATTGATTATGACGCACTACATGATCAGAGCTGAGATTCCAGATTCCATATTCACTAGATTCACTCAGGTTTTAGACATATTGTTACACAGACCCAAGACCAGCGGCAATAGAATGGGACACAATTAGACTGATTATTATTTTGACCTGTCCTCAGTCGAATGTCATTTAAGAGGAACCAAGTTGACCCGGGATGATCTTGACTTTGTAAATGTCTCTACACTCTACACAGTTTTGTATACTCTGTTCCAGTTTGTATATTCCTTAACCCTTCTCTCAGACCATTCGAGATCATCATCCTGATGACCATTTTCGCCAACTGTGTGGCCTTAGCCGTCTACATCCCCTTCCCCGAGGATGACTCAAACGCCACCAACTCCAACCTGGTGAGTAATCTACAATATTTAAACTGCTTTACAGTTAAATACGCTCGTTTGCTGTTTGGTTCAATAGTAGCTGATTTAAGTAAACTTATGGCTCACTGGCTATTTTTTTCTAATCCTGGAACACAGGGTTACTTGGTTTTTGTTGCTGTGGTCTTACACCTGAGTTTCCTTTGTGGATGTATTATTGTGACTCATACGTTATTAGGTGCTTGTTTGATTTATGAAACATTTCATCAGCAGATTTTTCTGTTAATTAGCATTACTGAGCAGCATGTCATTTGCACATTTCCAGCTGATTCCACTGTGTGTGTGATTTGCTGCCATGTATATAAGAGGCAGGAGTGGGGGATGCTGTATAACACTGTGACTGGTTCAAGAGTGAAAAGAGTGAAAGGCAAAGACAGTAGAGGAAATAAAGATAGGAGCAGGAGGACACAAGAAAAAATAAAAAAGCAGGGAGTAAGAAAGGATACGCCTTTCTTTGCCTAATACCTTCTTTGAGCATCATTTGCTCTTATCATTGATGATTTGGATCAACGAGTTGTTGATGACGATGTTCCGCTTTGTAGCCTGAAGAAAATGGACGGTTTCAGTTATTTTGACTGATGATTCTTGAATTGTATCAAATAGAACCACATGAGTTGATTTGATCAAAGGCAAAGCATCATTCTCTTGTGGGCAACAGAATTGTTTTGGCTAAGGAGAAAATATCTGTTTTGATTGAGGAATTGTTAGCTCTTTTGGTGGACCAACTCAAGTTGTTTTGATTGAAGACTGATTTTGTGGTTGCCAAAATGTCTTCTTGTCCAATGTACTAAATGCAGTATAATTTGATACAAAAAAACATTACAAAATAAAGACATCTGTTGCTTCAAAACTCAGTTTTTCTGACTGCTTCTTGCCAGTCGGGGGGGGGTGGAGAGCTGGAGCCAATCCCAGCTGATATTGGGCAAGAGGTGGGGTACGCCCTGGACAGATCGCCAGTAAATCTCAGGGTTATAAATCAATATGATTACCTATATTTGTACAATTTATGTGTGTGTGTGTGTGTGTGTGTGTGTGTGTCAACTTACAGATGTATGCCAGTGTATTAGTGTGAGGAGGACACTAATCCCTCTGAGGCCATGTAACATCTGTCACTCTGTCTAAGAATGATTTTGCCACATTTACTAATTCTTGAGAGCTCATGCTGTACTATGGGTTTCAGATTGCTTGTTGTGTGTGTATGTGTGCCAGTTCACATGTCGGTCAACATGCCCATACATGGTCTAACTGCTGATTCAGAGAATTTTATTTGTATTAGGGAGAGTTTTAGTGTCATATGTTCTGGATAAGAAAACATTCAGAGGATCCAGTGGTCACATGATAAAGCAAAACGACATTGTTTGTGTTTTTTTACCTTGTGTATTCATAAAGTTAGTTTTGCCTTACTGTGTATCTGTGAGTGGAGAAATAACATTTGTTTTCATTTGTTGTACCCTCTGATTTCCCTTTTAATGATAGTGTCAGAGCTGGTATATGAGTCAGTGGAAGAGTAAATAGGACTGAGGGAGGACAGCTGTTTTCTTCTTCTTGATCTGTGTCCATCACCCACTCTCTCTGCCTCTCTGTATCTGTCTCTGAATTCTGAAGGCATACATACAACAATTACAGTACTTATTCCTTTAGCAGAGCCAATGTAAGGCTTTACAGATCAAGTCTCAGTGATCACATTACAGTTACTGATTAAAAATACTACTCTTTTTACCATTTGAAAAGCTACACAGCATGAAGACACACACGCATACAGACACACGCATACGCACGCACACACACACACACACACACACA